>CALYLW010001682.1:0-103588 GCA_944989445.1 Ampullaceana balthica | reverse complement strand
AGTTTTAAAATTATAAGACTGAATAGGATATAACTATAACACTTGAGACAAGCAACATTTTTATTTTAAGTTCGCAAATCAAATGAGAATTGCAACTGCCATTTAAAGTTCAACGGGAAAAAAATGAATATAAAATTATTACAATGATATAACTTATATCATATAAATAAAATGTTTAAATTTGGATAATGAATTGAAAGTATTGAAAGATTGACTACTGTCAACGTACTAGTCAATGACAAAGAAATTAAAAACGAAAACCAACTCTCGGCCTGTCCCAGTTTCCAAGGCTCCTGTTTCACTATATAGTTTATAGTATAAACTAATAATTACAAATTAACTTAAAATTATTATTTTAACATACAATAATTATATCAGCTATAACAATGAAAATAATTTAATGACATGAGTAAATAAAATAGTAACTAGTTAGTAAATTCCGGTTAAACTTTGAGTTGTTGAAGAAAATTCTTGTTAAATGTACTGATTTCTGATTATTGTTTTTTTTACTTTTTAATACTTTTTATATATTTGGTTATAAACTAATTAATATTACGTAATTTAATTTAATTTAAAAAATTCTTTACTACATTGATATCCGGATACTATTCGGATCTGCCATAGGTATTTGCCGAATCCGGATAGTGTCAAAAATCTCGATATTTGGTCCGGATATCCGGCATTCCGGATATTCATTCGGCTGTCCCCTAGTTATGTTAGTTCATTTATTGAACATTTTAATATTAGGATTGGTGTTGTCCCTTGTCAAGTCTAAACGTGCAAGGGATGGTGCACGGTGCAGGTGAACAGTGAACTTGGGCTTTTGCTGGGCTGCCTTTTGTGCTCCCCTTGTGTCAGGGTTGAGAACCTTTCTGCTAATCTTTCAGGGTGTTTGTGCCCCAGGTTTTTTATCCTCCCTAAAACATTCCCCTTCCTACCACCACTGTTTGCTAGAAACTAGGACACATGGAAATGGGGGCGGGGGAGCGGTGAGAGTGATCAGCTCAATAAAGCAATTTTTTTATTTATAAAGAGAGTTTCAAATATCTGTGGGTTTTTTTTTAAAAGTTTATAATCAATATACAAATGTTATAAACAAATTTTGTGGCAAGCCGAATGGAAAATAACTCTCTAGGTAACTCCCAAATTTATTTCATATATTAGCATGTCACACTTCAGAATGTCACACATCAGAATCAATGTTCCTCCTAAGATTCCTTGGTCCGTGTTCAAAGTAAAAAAACTCGTGTGCAAAGCTGCTCAGCATTAATTTTTTGTGCAATATTTTCCTAAATTTGCTGCGGGGTAATCCTAAACTGCTGCGCGGCGTTTAGGTCAGATATCTGCGCAGCCGCGCAGCTTAAAGGGAACATTGATCAGAATGTCTCTCGTACATCATAATGGCTGTCACGCATCAGTATGTCATCAGAATGTCTGTGACACATCAGAATTTCTGTCACACACCAGAATGTCTGTGACACATCAGAATGTCACACATCAGAACATCACACATCAGAATGTCACACATCATAGTATCACACATCAGAATGTCTGTCACACATCAGAATGTCACATATCAGAATGTCATACATCAGAATATCACATATTAGAATGTCACACTTAAAAAGTTCAAATTTATTCTACCTCCAGGTCCTCAGAAATGTCTTGTATGCCTTGAACTTTGTCGTCCCCTAAAGCACCTGAACTTTCTTTTGTGATCTGGTTGACATCTTTCTCTTCTGGAATGAGAACAACAGCCTTACTTATACAATTTTATAATCATTTTGTAATAAATCTTGTTTTATACACACTAAATTAATGCAAGAATGTGATTGTAGATATAAAAATTGATTGATCAGACATTGTGGAGATCCCCGTTGAGGTCAGTCGGTCAATTAGTGAGCCACACAGACGATGACCTCAAGGAATGTTAGAGTAAGGAGAGCAAAGGTGTGGTTTAGAGGTGAGCTAGTTTATTGCTAAAACTAGACGCCCCGCGGCGTATGCATACGCAGCAAACTTGCTCATAGATAGTGCAAGAAAAAAAAAGGAGGAGGAGGAGAACGGACACAAACAGTAGCACGAACAAATGGGAACAACGCGAGTGAACGTTGGGGGACCACCGAAGCATTTTTGGTAAGTATTTCGGACATTGCCACAATATATAAACAAATATTACAGCCATGAAGCTAAGTTGGAGAGCAACAACTTCGTCCATGAACGAAATATGCGACCAATAGAAACAGACAGGTACCTGGTGAAGGAATTGGTATAACATTGAACAAAGCTTTTTTCCGTGACATGCGAAGCAGTGTTTATGTTTGATAAGAAAGGGGGGAAAAGAACAGGCATTAGCATTTTTAAAAATTAAAAAAACATATGTTGCCGCTTGGGCCTTCCGCATGCCAGGCGAATGTAATAACCAATACACTACGAAATACATACACACTGTGCAGGAACATCGAAAGTGAATGTAAAAAAACATTGCTGGTCTCAAGACATGCCCCACCCCACCACTACCTTTGCTTGCCAACCGGTAACTGTGCTTAGTTGACCCCAGCGAGGGTCATTCGACATGCTCGGCTGCACATACTTGCAGCTTGCCTGGCATGGTCCCACGAAGAGAATTATGTATATAGATACTTCAAGAAAGTTGAGATGAACAGTGTATCTGGTTTTTTTAAAGAGGTTAAAGGCCAGGTCTTTGCAATCGTTACCTAAGTCAGGTGTTAGTAAACTGAACGCAGTTAAAATAAAGGATCTCAGTTGGTTCATAGTACTTTTGATAGAAGGCATAGTGGTCAAGTAAAAGGAAGGGCTAAAGGAGAAGTGAGAGGAATATAGGAATGAACAACAAAACGAAAATAAAACAAAACACAAACACAAAGTAGCAGTCAAAAGGTGAAAGTAAATAAAGTAATGGGGGTGAGACTGCAATCAGGCTTTTAAAAAGGTAAATGCATAAAATAAAAACAGGGTATTAGTAGGCCTGACAGGACGTAACACAACAGCGAACGTTTCGGCAAAGAGCCTTCTTCAACGGACAAATAGTACACAAATGAAACGAATAAAACGAAATAATAGAAAAAAACACTTAGCTGCGGTGAAATCCAAGTAGTCCAGTAGAGATAAAGCAAGGAGAGAAAAGTAAGAGCTTAAATAGGAAAGGAAAGGGTGGGTGTGGCCAATCAATCAGCTTGTCAGTGCGAACACAACGTTGATCCCATGTGGTGTAAGAGTCCCATATTCATGGATTAGTCTATTCTCCAGACTGACCCGGCCGGGTGTGTTTGTACAAGAAACCAAGGCGGTGACAGACATGTCATCGACGCCCATGTGGTCCCGTCCATTGAAGTGTCGGGAGACAGGACACTGTTTGTCTTGTTTAATGGCACGTACATGTTCCGCGATACGGCAAGAGAGTAACCTCCCCGTTTCACCAATGTACTTCAAAGGACAGCGCTTACACACAATGGTGTAGACCACATTGCGGCTAGTACAAAGATAGCCATTCCTAATCTTGAATATCCCCTTAGGGAAGACAATCTGGTCCGTCTGGGTAACAAAGGGACATGTCTTGCAGCGATTACGACCACATGGCTTAGTGCCCAGATGGGAGGACGGAATAAGCAGACGGCTACGAACCAATAGGTCTCGCAGATTTTTGTCCCTCCTGAATACAATGAGGGGTGGGGTGGAAAATATGTTGTTTGTCTCAGGGTCCGCGAGGAGGATGGTGCGGTTTTTCACAAATATTTCCTTTGCTCTGATGTTGTGGGGATGGTATGTGAGCACCAATTTGCTCCTTTCATTACTATCACTGGAGCGTGATACAAAGGCGTCGGCACGAGTGAAGTTTTTAACTCGCTGAAGTGCAGATTGAAGTATAGCTTCAGGGTAAGACCTTTGTCTAAAAAACTCCACCATTTCCAACGCCTTTTCCAAAAAGTCCTCATTAGATTGACACAGCCTACGGAGGCGAAGGAGTTGTGAAAATGGAATAGAATCCTTACAGGATTTGGGATGAGACGAGGGATAGAGTAGGTAAGAGTGACTGTCCGTAGGTTTGAAGTAGGCCGAAGTGAGGAGGCGGTTCTTCTAGAGAGTTAATAAAGTGACTGCAGAGTTACCTTTTTCAACAAAATAAGTAGGTCTTCTACAATATCATCATCATTCATATATTTTTCTTCTTTATTTGGGAACAGTTAAAGAATAAAGTGTTTGGTATGAGTTTTAAAATTTGAATGAACAAGCTCAGCTTTTAAAACCCTAATAAGAAAACAAGTTTGATCTAAATGAGTCTGATTACCACAAAAGCTGGCTGCTGGCAGGAATGAAACGAAAAACACTTACTTTCACAGCCGGAGTCATCAACCTTGTCCTTGGGGTCTAGGGTGGCATCACTAGTTTCCTCAGTGGTAGCCAGAGCTTCTCCTCCTTGTTTGCTGGGGGCCTCGCCAGATGCGAGCCACAGGACAATACCGTGCTGTGTTAAGGATAACCTCCGGTGCAGACAGAATCTAGGAGGTTTGTATTGCCGAAGTTAACGAACGTCTTCTACGGATGGGAGCAATGTTCCCTTTAAGCTGCCCAGCCCCTACAGATATCTGACCGACACCCTGCAGCAGTTTAGAACTAGTGGGCAGCAAATTTGGTAAAATATTGCGCAAAAAAATTGATGCCGTGCGACTGTGCACGAGTTTTTTTTTACTTTGCACACGGACCAATGAACCTTAGAGGGAACGTTGTTTGGGAGCAGACAGGATTTTCATTGTGTAAATTTCATACCAGCCTGTGGTCTCTCTCCATCACCTGGTTTTCATTCAGTGTTTTTCCATCTCCAAAATTAGCCAGTCCAAAATAATAATGTTTTTTGCTCACCTAGATTTTGGCTTCACTGTGAGATTGAACTACAGTCGCAGTCAACAAGCTTGGGATGCGTGCAGGTTATAGACTGCTCGGTACACAATAGGTTCATGTGGTTGGGGGGGGGGACTTTACACCCACATTCTATTGGGAGAGTTTAAGTCTTACTCTTACAGTCAGGGGGCACGGTGGTCGAGCGGCATGCGGGCTCGGCTGTCATACTGAGAAACCCGGGTTCGAATCTCCACGAAGGCAGGGATTCGTTCCCTGAGCTAAGGATGTCCCTGAGTCCACCCAGCTCCGAATGGGTTGTTCGTCCGTCGTGATCGACGATGACCACTCTCATCATATTTGCTGGGCCGCCACATGTGTTCTCTGGTGGCTTATTAACCCTATTTTTGCACGAAAGAGGCGTCCGCATGTCGGACAAGAGATAGAAGCGGTCCCTTCAGGTGGGTTTTGGTTACGTTCCTTTCTGGCTTGGCGTTTTAACTTGGCAGCCTGTTGTCTATTAGCTACACAGACAGCTGCGCCATTCCATATCGTAGAGCACCAGTGGGCTCGGTTACTGGCAGCTGCTTCCCAGGAGTCATGTCCGATGTCGAAGGCCTTCAGAGCAGTTTTAAGTGCTTCCTTGTAGCGCTTTCGTGGACCTCCGCGTGCTCTATGCCCTTCGGTAAGTTCACCATAGAAGAGCCTCTTGGGTAGGCGATGGTCGGGCATGCGCACTAGATGCCCCGCCCAGCGTAGTTGGCTTTGCATGAGGATGGGTACCTTGCATGTAGTTAGGGCAACAAAGGCGGCTGGGCATTGTGCAGCACAATCTCCTTAGAGCCTTGGCTTGTGAACACTGCGTCACCTGCCAACAGACTGGCATGGTCGCTGCATTATCAAAACATAAGACGCAAAAATCTTCTGCAATAGAAGGAGGGTCTGTAATGATATAAAAGGAAGGTTTTTAATTAAACCTCAGTTCCCTGGCTGAATTTGATTTTCTAAAATAGTGAAGGTCCATCAGCTAGCCAATTATTTGTTAAAGTCAAGAAGCTAGCCAGCAAATTTTAAAGGTCAAACAGCTTGCCAGCTATTTCTAAAGGTATATCAGCTAACCAGCTATTTCTAAAGGTGTATCAGCCAGCCAGCTATTTCTAAAGGTATATCAGCTAGCCAGCTATTTCTAAAGGTGTATCAACCAGCCAGCTATTTCTAAAGGTGTATCAGCCAGCCAGCTATTTCTAAAGGTATATCAGCTAGCCAGCTATTTCTAAAGGTATATTAGCTAGCCAGCTATTTCTAAAGGTCAATCAGCTAGCCAGCTATTTCTAAAGGTATATCAGCTAGCCAGCTATTTCTAAAGGTCAATCAGCTAGCCAGCTATTTTTAGGTAGCAAATCTATTTGATGTCTGAGATAGAACATTAAAAAAAATGACTTTTATGAAATAAATAAATGTCATTGTTCTTTTTCAGTGGACGTAGCGTGCATGTTGTTTTATTTCTTTTTGTCCATGAATCAAATGTTGAAATTTCCATCAGTGTTGACTATCAGTAAAGTGTCCATTAATGAAGTGTATTTGTTTATGAAGTTGCACCGATTACATCTCACTAAATAATATGTCTTTTAATGAAGTGTTGATGAGCCATATGTCTAATCTCCAAACCCGAGTATGTTAACACAGTGCTTCTCAAAGTGGTGGTCCGCGGACCGGTGCCGGTCCTTGGGCCATCCGCTGCCGGTCCGTAGATGTTCTAAAAAAAGGGCCGAAAAATTTGTCAGTGCAGGGAAAATAGTGCACCGGTCCCTGGTGCAATGGAAAAAATTCCTGCCGGTCCGCCATGCTAAAAAGTTTCAGAAGCACTGTGTTAACAGACCAACAATGAAATGAACACCTCAAGCTCTAATTACACAGCATAATTCAAGGATATTTGTATGAGCCCTGCGAGAGCCATGAGCCCGAACCAAGGCATGTACATCCCGATTGAGATGTAGCGGCTGGTTGAGGGCAGGAGGTAAAAAAAGAAAGACTGGTGGAATCTCTCCAGGAGGTTGTTCAAACTCCTGAAAATCCCCTCAATGATCCTGTGGAGATTTATAATCTTTAAATAGAAGGAATTTTTATCACTTCATCTTCCTCAATATTCATTACTAGGTTGTGCTGCGGCGCCCACTTTCTTTAGGGCCCCTATGGCGCCCACCTTTTTCAAAAGCACAACTAACTTGTCCTTGTATGATAAATACGTAATATTAAACTTCCTTAAATGTACACAAAGTATTTTATAATAGGGGTTGTCCTTGTATGATAAATACGTAATATTAAACTTCCTTAAATGTACACAAAGTATTTTATAATAGGAGTTGTAGGGCGCCTACGGCGCCCACATTTTTTTGGGTCAAAAGCCCAAGTAACTTATCCTTGTATGATAAATCCGAAATATTTCTGAAATGTACTTTACGTATTTATATACAGCCGAACCCACTTAACTCGAGCTCGGTTAACTCGACCACTCTACTAACTCGACGTTTTTTATTGGAACCGCCAAATTCTCTCTTTTACTTAGCATTTTCTCATCGGCTAATTCGATTTTTTTAAGTTGGCGAAACCTAATACCTTGAGCACAAAAGAGGGCCAAATTTGCAACTTAACATTGGTTAGCTCGATCCTCGTCGGTTCGCCTAGCAATGCACTCTGGCATTTTAGTTCAAAACAGTGTTGACATCTCGCTTTCTTCGAGATTTCCGGCTATTGTGTGATTCTACGAGATTTCAATAAAATTGTTTTGCGTGTATAAATTATTAGTTCGACGTGTATCCATGGAGTATGTATTCACCCGAGGTACTGGAAAATCGCGTTAGAGGTCGTTAATCGTCATTATTTCGCAGTGCATGTTATATTATTATTAAACTTAATTCATTTTCTGATACATTAATCATTTTATTTTTCAAGATAAACGAATATCTTTAGAAATGAAAATAAAGGTTTGTTTCGAGAATCGACGGTGGTTTTTATTTAATTAAATAAAAAAATTATTATTCTTTTAAAAGTTTGTTGTTGCTTTGTTAACTTTGTAAATTTTGTTCATTGTTGCCAGTAAGATACGTGACTGTGACACTAACATGCGCCTGACGATGAAATCAAATCATTTTCTTAATATTCCAGTACATGTATATAATATTATTAATATACACGTCATCACTTTTGTAGGTCGAATTCTGATAAGGAATGATTTCTTTAAAAATTCGCTTAGACTTAGTTGCCGGCCGAGGTCTAACACACAGCCCACAGCGTGCTGTGATCAACGGTCAAGGCCGCAATAGTTTTATTTTTATTACAAGTTTGATTGACTGAGGAAATTCAAGAGCGTTCTGTTAGTAACAGATATCCTGCGCGTCAAAAGCATTAAACTTACCATATTGATATGTCTTTTTTTTGTTGTTTTTTTTTAATTTGCTGATTTGACAGCAAACGCGAGCGGCTGTGACATGCCATGCCACACGCGGCATGGGACGAGGCGAGGCGAAATATTTGACCTTTTAACGCATGCGCAGACAATTATAAACTGGTAACTTTTTTTCTTTATTAAATGTAATCGAAACATGACCACAGAGACGTAAACAAAGTCCTTGACTTCGGCATAAATATATGTATACAAATTCCCAATTAGTCATAACTTTTCCCGACTTTCAATGCCGAGAAATTTTTTTTAAGAATTCCTGTTTTACCGTTTTCCTGAGTGGGAACCATGGTTATATTTAAATGATCCTTAAAAACAAACGGTCATTACAACCTTAGGAAAGAGTGAAGAAATATTAAGGTTCCGATACGATTCCGATTAATCGTCTCATCACTAATTAACGCACATCATGTACATAAAGAAATTTCAAGCACATGTTAATATTTTGCCACCATATTGGTTTTCGTTTTAACTCGATCATCGGTTATGTCGACGCCATTTTTCATACCCCAACGTCGTCGACTTAACCGGTTTCAACTGTATATATTTTTTTTACAGTGCTAATCCCAACACGATTTTTAAACTAATTTTAGAAAGCAGCGCACCAAATTACTGCACCAAAAAATAACTCTTTGAGTCAGTCAGCACTGTTACAACACAAATGCTGACGTCAAAGGTTCGTGCGTTGTTTGGTTAATGTTAATCTGAAAACCAAAATGGTTATGATTTTAAGTCCATATTTTCAATTTTTAAAAAACAGCAGAGTGATGTCCCTTAGCGTTAGGCGTCAGCCATTAATTGAGGGTAAATGTATATATAATACCCGTCAGAAGGGCCTTGAAATCTATCTGGATTTGTTTTCTGATCAGTGTCAAAATATCAAATCCATTTCAATTAGCAATAATGATAATTTGATAACTCGTATAGCCCAGTATCCCAGGAAGCGGATGGTCTCACAGCGCTTCACATAAAAATAGTAACACACATACATTCATAAATGCATTCAATTTAAAACATTCATATCCTGATTAAAAATTACAAAAAAGATAGAATGACACGGATGGTACACATAAAAATTTTAGTGGTTATTTCCAATCCCCCCCGCCCTAACAAAATACAGGGCAATGACATGGCTGGTACATGAGTTGGCAACATAGTTGTAAGAGAGTTGGCAACATAGTTGTAAGAGAGTTGGCAACATAGTTGTAAGAGAGTTGGTATAACATAGTTGTAAGAGATTTGGTATAACATAGTTGTAAGAGAGTTGGCAACATAGTTGTAAGAGAGTTGGTATAACATAGTTGTAAGAGAGTTGGTATAACATAGTTGTAAGAGAGTTGGTAAAACATAGTTGTAAGAGAGTTGGCAACATAGTTGTAAGAGAGTTGGTATAACATAGTTGTAAGAGAGTTGGCAACATAGCTGTAAGAGAGTTGGTATAACATAGTTGTAAGAGAGTTGGTATAACATAGTTGTAAGAGAGTTGGCAACATAGTTGTAAGAGAGTAGGCAACATAGTTGTAAGAGAGTTGGCAACATAGTTGTAAGAGAGTTGGTAAAACATAGTTGTAAGAGAGTTGGTAAAACATAGTTGTAAGAGAGTTGGTAAAACATAGTTGTAAGAGAGTTGGTAAAACATAGTTGTAAGAGAGTTGGTAAAACATAGTTGTAAGAGAGTTGGTAAAACATAGTTGTAAGAGAGTTGGCAACATAGTTGTAAGAGAGTTGGTATAACATAGTTGTAAGAGAGTTGGTATAACATAGTTGTAAGAGAGTTGGTATAACATAGTTGAAAGAGAGTTGGCAACATAGTTGTAAGAGAGTTGGCAACATAGTTGTAAGAGAGTTGGTAAAACATAGTTGTAAGAGAGTTGGTAACATAGTTGTAAGAGAGTTGATAAAACATAGTTGTAAGAGAGTTGGTAAAACATAGTTGTAAGAGAGTTGGTAAAACATAGTTGTAAGAGAGTTGGTGTAACATAGTTGTAAGAGAGTTGGTAAAACATAGTTGTAAGAGAGTTGGTAAAACATAGTTGTAAGAGAGTTGGTATAACATAGTTGTAAGAGAGTTGGTATAACATAGTTGTAAGAGAGTTGGTATAACATAGTTGTAAGAGAGTTGGTATAACATAGTTGTAAGAGAGTTGGCAACATAGTTGTAAGAGAGTTGGTATAACATAGTTGTAAGAGAGTTGGTATAACATAGTTGTAAGAGAGTTGGTAAAACATAGTTGTAAGAGAGTTGGCAACATAGTTGTAAGAGAGTTGGTATAACATAGTTGTAAGAGAGTTGGCAACATAGTTGTAAGAGAGTTGGTATAACATAGTTGTAAGAGAGTTGGTATAACATAGTTGTAAGAGAGTTGGCAACATAGTTGTAAGAGAGTTGGCAACATAGTTGTAAGAGAGTTGGCAACATAGTTGTAAGAGAGTTGGTAAAACATAGTTGTAAGAGAGTTGGTAAAACATAGTTGTAAGAGAGTTGGTAAAACATAGTTGTAAGAGAGTTGGTAAAACATAGTTGTAAGAGAGTTGGTATAACATAGTTGTAAGAGAGTTGGCAACATAGTTGTAAGAGAGTTGGTAAAACATAGTTGTAAGAGAGTTGGTAAAACATAGTTGTAAGAGAGTTGGTAACATAGTTGTAAGAGAGTTGGTAAAACATAGTTGTAAGAGAGTTGGTAAAACATAGTTGTAAGAGAGTTGGTAAAACATAGTTGTAAGAGAGTTGGTAAAACATAGTTGTAAGAGAGTTGGTAAAACATAGTTGTAAGAGAGTTGGTATAACATAGTTGTAAGAGAGTTTTGTCTTGTACCTCACGTTCTAACAACCCGCCAGTCAATTTAGAGACTGGCACATGCAGAATTAAAGGGCCTTGACCCCACATCACATGAATGTCGTGCTTTAGTTCAACAGTTGAATCTTTACATCCAACCCTTTATTCTGCCAACAATCACTCTGTTGTCTAATAAAAGTATGGACACATTTTTAATCTATTAATTGTTTGCTTGCTGTCTTCTAGGATATTAAATTGCAGTTAAGTGTTTCAATTTTATATGTGAATTTTATCAGTTTTTTTTATTTGGCTGAAGATGGCTTACTGCCAGCACATTTGTTGCTTTGTTTTGAGGGCATGTAAGGTGTTCCTTTCATATATCCCACTCAATGTTCCCTTTAAGCTGCACGCCCCGCAGCAGTTTAGAATTACAGCGCAGCAAATTTTGAAATATATTACCAAAAAAATGGATGCTGCGCAACTTTGCACACTAGTTTTTTCACTTTGCACAGGGACCAAAGAACCTTGGAGGTAACATTTCTCCCAACATATGGTCCACATACACTAACACTGATATGGATCGTTTAACAGTAGACTAAGCTGTAATACGGTTACAAAATTATGAAATTAAAAGGATGACTCCAGTTTTATTGAAAAATATCAGCTAGGACCTGATCTCTTGGTATGATCTTAGTTTCGTAAATACCAGTCTACACGTGAAGGTGATGACCTACTTGGCTGTTGTGTGTATGTCACTCTGTCGCTGCCCCTTTTTGACCACGCCCTCAAGGGACACAGATTCTATGTGGAACTTCTGGAACAATCCGTGGTTGCCGGAGGGGGCCCCGCTGGCCTGGTACCACATCATTTTCAACATCGTGGACAAGGCCTGTTTGTAGTCCTTGAATGTGTCGCCATACTCGCTGTGGATGTAGCCTCTGTCTTCCTGGAATACATGTCAATGATTTGGGAATAGTGTCAATGCTTTGGGAATAGTGTCAATGATTTGGGAATAGTGTCAATGATTTGGGAATAGTGTCAATGATTTGGGAATAGTGTCAATGATTTGGGAATAGTGTCAATGATTTGGGAATAGTGTCAATGATTTGGGAATAGTGTCAATGATTTGGAGATAATGTGAATGATTTGGGGAATAATGTCAAAAATTTGTCTCAAAAACTAATTAATTGATTAAAGCGGCTCAAAAACTTTTATGTACGTGTAATTTTCATGGGAAGAATCAGAATCAAGGAAATTATCAGTGAATGACTATTCATTATGTACTCTTGAATGTGCTTCAGTCTTCAGCCATGCCCCAAAAAAAAATGGCGTTGAGTATTTAAGACTACATTTGCAACATCTGAGTTGGACAATATTATCAGAATTAACATTTGTATATGCCAGATTTGCGTTGTGAAAATAGTAGAGGTAAGTATTTCCCACTGGCAACTTCCAAAACCGTCTCCACGCGATACAAAGCCGATATTAAAACCCCAAAAATTGTAATAGTTAAATCCTGACAAGTAAACAAGTCAAAATGTTTAATTTAAATGGCAAGTTTTCTATCAGTACTCAATAGAGCTGAGTGTGCAGACATATAAATTTCAATGTAACACATTCCACAGATTAAACTTTCATCATCAGATCTTGTTACTGATGGGTAAGAGCTACAGAATTACTATACATTCATTAAAATTACTTCAAATGAAATTGACCGCAGACCAGTTAATATGTGGCTGCTTTGCCATGAATTTTAGGTGAAATAGCTGGTGTTATCCTGATGGCATTATCATCCTTAAAAAAATATTTAAGAGCAAAATAAGCCTTAAATAAAAAGAACCCGTAAAAAAAACCAAGTTTTTGACTATAAATCCTTTATGTACGAGACAACTAAAAGAATGTTCATTATAATACGCAGCGCAAGACAATAAAAAAATCCAAAATTTTAGTTATGTCTCGTAAAACGTGTTTAATATAATGCGCACCGATCGGGAATATGTTTATAAAAAGTATTGTCAATATAATATGCACCAAATCGCAAAACAGGAAAGTATTAATAAAAAGGTCATTCAATATAATACGCACCGCGACACTCTATCTCAAAAATTTAACATGATACATAGAGATAAATAAAATAATCTAAAAATTCAATAATTTAATTACAGTACATGCGATCGATCTGAAATTTTGATACATCGTTTTTATCATCGGCACGAGTCTGTCTGCAAAATTTCAGCTTGCTAGCTTACTAGGAAGTGGGTTAAAAATGGATCCAAAGTTTTTTTAACAAGCACGCAAGCAAACAGACACCACGAGTTAATATAAAGCAGTGTAGCTCAATTATTTTCTGTCACGTCCCCCCAATAGGAAGAAGAAAACATTTCGCGCCCCCCGCTCGACAGTAAATATTATCATTTGTCTATAAAATTGTTATAAGTATACCATTTCGCGCCCCCCCTGGGGGGCGCACCCCACTATTTGAGAAACACTGATATAAAGGATTTAAAAATCACGTACAGCAACAAAAAATACAGAAAAGGTGGAGAATGAACCATACTAAAATAAGAATGAATATCAAATAAATGTCACTAAAATGATCAGGAAAATAATTTAAATGTAAGGCCTTCTGCTGAAATGTTATGTAAATTGTAAAATAATAAACGCTATGTCCGATAAAGGGACTGTGGCGGAGACTGATGATCTAAGTTTGAGGTTTCCGCTGCAACCTCTTTGTTTAAAAAAAAATTTTAATAATAAAATGTAAAAAAAAACTTGGTTCAGGCACCAATTCAAATCTGACTTACTGACATATGATGGAGCATCACCTGCGCACGTTCCCTCCTGCAAAGTTTGGCCACTAAATTGACTAGGTCAAGGTTTGGCAACTGACCGTTGAGTCCCTCTAATTTGACGTTGAAGTAATTGACATTTTCCAATGGCAACTCCAAATTAATTGCTGCAATAATGGCTCCACTTCTGCCCTCCAAATCACTAGCTATTATATCTGCAGAAGAAAGAAATGAAATTTGTTACTTAACCTCATTTCATTTATAAATAATGGGTCTGGTCAAGCTTGCATGGCAACTCATGTGAAAGAATGAAAACTCTGAATTCACGTCCACGAGATGGGGTTGTATTGATGGTATGGCGTACAATGAAATCTTATGCAACACCTGTGATGCTTCTGGAGCCAAGCTGCATCATCCATGCATTATCTTTATTTGGGTTAACCATATGCACGGAGAAAGAAGATTTGATGTCTAGCGAACCAGAATATTGGGCTAAAAGAAAAATCCCAGGCCTACTTTTTTTTTCTAGCCATAACAAATTTTTATAATTAATCTTTAAATAACAAGCAATTTTTTAGCCTTGGGTTGATTATATTTGTACTAAGGAGAAGTATAAGAACACTTGACAAATACATGCATCTATTCTTTGAGACTTAAGAAATTTTTTTAAAATTGTTATGGCTTTCTCAGTGAATATGTGTGAGTCCATTTAAGGTGTGTCCTATTTATTTCTATAAAAAAAGCTGCCAACTGTCTTTCTCCCAAACTTACATTGAGAATAAGTTTGATGGTAACCGTCAAGCCAAGCCATTGCTCCGATTTCATCAAAGTCAGTAAACAGGAAAATTATGTCTTTGCTCCAATACGGTTTCTCTGTATAAAAATAGATAGCGAAAAAAAAATTGATCAAAGCAGATATTTTCTCAAAGTTAGTCGTCATGAAATAAATGATGTAAGTAATTTAATATTAAAACCATCTTTAATGAAGAGATTTGGAAAATTAATACAGACTTCTATAAAAACAAGAAATCATGTTTGCAGTAGGCCATCTAGCAGGCTACTCACGCTTGAACTCTTTTGCCAGTGCCAAGGCCAAGGCAATGCCCCCACCAGTTCCGGCCTTGACCTTATTGGCAAGGGGCCTCAGCGGGATGGACAGAACAAGTGCCTCGGTGCTGGCTGTCCTCCTCGCTCTTAGGATAGAGTAAACATTTTCTCCTGCAACAACCTGAAGATGAACAGTGTAGAAAAGATTCACGTGTGGTCAAAGTATGTTGTTTGACCGACGTGATCGACGAGGACCATACTCATCATACTAGCTATGTGCTGTGGCAGCTTGTTGTGTGTCCTTTGGTGGCTTGTTAGACATATCTGTCAGGGGTATGAAGCGGTCAGGTAGACTGTAGTGGTTGGGAAGGTGAGAGGGCATGTCAGTCTCAATGTTAGTGGATTGTGCCTTGCTCTCCGCTTTCAACACGTACACATAAAATGACATCGAAGAGGCTCAATAGTTTATTTACATATGTAAAACTGGCCGTTCCCCGTAGGCACGGCGGTAATGACTTCAAACAAAATACTGGCGCAACCGTCGCAACCACTACAGTCTACCTGACTGCTTATCACATTTACTCGCTAAGTTCAGGGCTCTGTACCACGCTCGTTGTACATCGACTCCAACTCCACATACGGTTTTAGTTCACAAGCATTAACCTCGGTCCAACACACCAACTCGGGCCCTGCTCCAGTCTTCACACACTGACCGCCCGTCACAACTCGTCTTCAACCTCCCAACTGGTCTCTCCTGACCCTCGACTGTCCTCTGACCACACTCACGTGATCAGAGTTCACTAAAACATCCTCCCTGTGAACTAGTGTTCACTCAGTCAACACCCATACACAATACAGTGATTCTCATACCCCTGACAATATCCTTGCCAGAAAGGTGTGTCCACATGTTGGACAAGAGATGGTCCAGATGTCATCACCAGGATAAAAGTATAGATTATTCATAAATGGTCAATGTATTAAAGATTCACCTAAGGTCTATACAAGTCTGGTGCAATCCCAACAATGTGGGATTTTGTCGTGCGCATGCCAGACTAAAGGCTCCCAAAGAGTATCTTCTATAGCCAGCTCAAATATGGATAGTGAGCCTGCGAGGGTCTAAAAGGCATTATAAGGATATGCTCAAACGTCAGTAAAAGAAAAATTGGCATTGGGAAGCTGCTCCCAGGAAGTAGCAGCCAAGGGCAGAGCCTCCTGGCATCTGTACAGAACAACAAAGCAACCTATGAAGAACAAATAGACTAAAAACTGCCAAGTGATTGTGTCATGCCAGGTAAGACTGTGCCCTAAATCTTCCTATTGAAGTCCCCACCATCTGTTGTCCGATCTGTAGCCATACCTTTTGGGCACTGGTTGGTTTTAACAGCCACCAGCAAACTCATTATCTGTCACAACCCATAAATAGGATGTACCAGAGTGGTCTATGTCAATCACGATGGACTAACACGCAACAACACTGGTCTAGGTATAGCTTATCCACGTATGGTCTAGGTATGGCTGATCCATGTATGCTCTAGGTATGGCTGATCCATGTATGGTCTAGGTATAGCTGATCCATGTATGCTCTAGGTATAGCTGATCCATGTATGGTCTAGGTATAGCTGATCCATGTATGGTCTAGGTATAGCTGATCCATGTATGGTCTAGGTATAGCTGATCCATGTATGGTCTAGGTATAGCTGATCCATGTATAGCTGATCCAAGTATGCTCTAGATCAGGGGTGGCCAGACCTGTAGTTAACTGAGAGTCATTTTAAAATATTAAAAAATTGTTGAGAGCCACGTTGAATCACTATGGGTCATTAAACCTGGCTTGGAAATCTTCCAGTGACCCTTGTAACATATATTTCATAAGTGGCTTGGCCACTGTTGGTCTTGGTATTGATGATTCATAACTTTTTGGTGTGTCCCATAACCTCCTGGTCGTAGGGGGTTCTAATGTTTCCATTAGAACTTTCTCGGGGCTTGGTAGACCTTGGCGGTGCCCATCTCCTCTCCAGGTCAGCGGAGGACTTTTTAGCGATAGTCATCCATCAACATTTTTATTGTGGCTTTAACGTGGGCTCGATCCACCGCCCCTCAGCTTGTGAGGCGAGCGCACTATTGACTTCGCTATCCAGTCTAGGTATTAACGATTCATATATGGTCATAAATTATATTATAGTCGGACCACTGCGGGCGTTGTCATATCATGTGATGATTTCTAAATCTCCCAACCAGCCATCTCTCAACATACAAGAATCATGATACCACTGAGTGAAGGGAAACCAAATCTTTCACACAATCAAATTTTATCACAGACAAACCTCTGCCATTCCAAACATACAAGGTATTCATGAGTTCTGGTTAAACATTCAGTAGTTATACTGGTTACAGGCGTCGAGCAAAATATTAACGTTAAAAAGGGGATGCGCGCTAAATCTTAATTTTACTTAGTTGAATGTGACATGTAATATGTTTGGTCTAGGTTAGTGGTGGGCAAACATTTTAGGGTGAGGGCCGCATTAGCAAGATATGAAACGTCAAGGGGCCTCAACTAGACAAAATATAGCCTCAATTTAAGTACAAACATCCATCTTTAACATAAATTTATTGATTTTTTTTTATATTACTGCAGGCTTCCGTGGGCCGCGAAGAACTCCATAGCGGGCAGCGGGCACCCGTAGTTTGCCCACCCCTGGTCTAGGTGTACATGATTTCAGTAGACAGTTGTATTGTGTAAGTCATAGAGAGGGGTTGATATATTATTTGTGGAATACTTGAAACCACCCAGACTCTACCATCAGCTGCCACAGAGTTTGAGAACCCTGATAATGATTCACATATAATCTGCATATTAATGATTCATATATGGGCTAAGTTTAATGACTGATATTTACAGAAAAAAAGTGTTTATTTGTATTAAGGAGATACAATTGTCCATAAAGATATGAAATTTTATAAAAACAAGAACATCCAAGTAAACAGTTAACTGATTACATTTTGTTTGCTATAAATTTTATCTGTTATGGAGTTGAAATTATACCCAGAAACACTTTATTTACATTTAATAAAATTTACCATAAATGTGTCTTGAACAAATTGCTACATGCAAACCTAGTATTATCATACACAATTTAGTCACTCTATACTTATCTCATCTTATCTATTACAGACGCTCCTATACAGAAGATTATTGTGTCCTATGCTTATTCATGGTTTACGTCTAGTCTTGCAGTTTTAATAGAGTATTAAATGTTGATAGAGCGTTGGGTTTTCCTGGTTGGACCAGGCAGCTCATTCCACGCCCAAATTCCAGACAGGAAGAATGAGACTTACCCTAGCAGAGACAGACTTGAAGGGGTAGACAACTGAAAAGTTTGAATGAGACTTACTTACCCTGGCAGAGACAGACTTGAAGGGGTACACGACTGAAAAGTTTTGAGAGAAAGTTTCCAACCCCAGCTCCTGGAACTTGGAATATATCCACTTGTGAGGAGACAATCTGCAACACAGAATAAATGTTACGTCTACTCTCTGCATTGTCCCTGATTCAAAAATGCTCTTTAAAAGAAATAAAAGAACTGTGTTTCCCTTTCAAGATACTGTTATGTTTCTAGGGGTGAGGTTCACCTTGAACATAAATTAAATCTTTCAAAATACGCTATTTTATTATTTTAATCAAAGCTCCAGACTCAAATTACAACTCTTACTTTGGATCGGCTTTCATCACTTCCTCTAATTCCTTTTTGTACACAGTGGCGGAATCAAGCGTTCTTGGCAACTCTGTTTCAACAAGACCTAAATTTGTAATTTTTAGAAAATAATTAAGATACAAGTACATAATCAGATTGTACATTTTCCAATGTTAAAAAAAATGTAATTCCTGTGACAGGTTTTTAAAATATTTTTTGATTTCATGAAAATTCAATCACAGAAGAGGAAAAATGCAAAGCAAACTATTAAAGGGTCATGAAATGATAAATGAACAATATTCTTTATTAATTGATTGAGCCATCAATGCTATGTGATAATCGGTAATAGAGTCTAAATAAATGTTACATGCTTTAGACCAGAGGTGGGTAAAACATTTTAGGGCAAGGGTTGCATTAGTAAGATTTGAAACATCAAGGGGCCGCACCTAACTAAAATTTAGCCTCAGTGTAAGTACAAACATTCAACTTTAAAATAAATTTATTGATTTTTTCTATATTACTGCAGGCGTCCGCGGGTCGCAAAGAACTCAGTAGTGGGCCGTGTGCACCCCACTGGCCGTAGTTTGCCCACCCAAAAAATAAATGAATGAAGTTCAGTGATTTTTTTTCAAATACCCATCCTGCAACAAGAGATAAAATTTATGCATTCATTTCACATCTGGTTGGATTTTTTATATTTTTTAACAGCACTGAGTTGAGCACTTTATCCAGCCATTGGATTTACACAATACTTGTAGTTGCTGAGTTTTTACTCTCAGCAGCAATCTAACTGCTGTTTATTAAAACTTTTCATGCAGTTTCATTAAAGGAAATCTTAATACAGAGCAAATTTCAGCCCGGGTAGCAACCAATGTTCCCTCTAAGGTTTGATAGTCTGTGTGCAAAGTGAAAAAATTTGTGTGCAAAGTTGCACAGCATCCATTTTTTGTGCTATATTTTACAAAATTTGCTGTGCGGTAATTCTAAACTGCTGCGCAGCGTCGATCAGATAGCTTAAAGGGAACATTGGTAGCAACACCAGGGATTAAAACCCGCTCCCAGCAAAGGGTCAAGCAGCAATCGTAGCATTAATGACTTAATTCTGTCCCTTAAAAATGATTTTCTTATTTTTTGCCATCTTCAGTAAACTACATTTAGATGCTAAATGTTAAATTAATTGAAATTATTAGTTATTGGAATAAGCAAGAGAAACATTGATTTTGTTTCTCAATGACACTAACCAGGTAAGAGGGCATTCTCTGAAAAATAAGTGGAAGCATTTAGGGGTTGATAGGCTAATGCCAGGAATCCACCAAGTCCAACGATATATGACAGTAATGAAAGCTTATGATGGTGTCTCTCCAAAAATGTTATAAGTCGACCTCTCTGTTTCTCATCTGTCAACAAACCCATGTTTCCTGCACAGATAAAAAAAATAACATATAAATATGAAATAGGAGGACAGCAAAAAAGCTTTTACTTTTAAATAAAATACAAGATACACTAACAAATTGTTTAATCAAAACAATCAATTAAAGCAGTGTGGGGATACGGTGGTCGAGTGGCAGCGCGCTCGACTGGCGTACCGATGGTCACAGGTTCGAATCCATGGGAAGCCAAGGATATGCTCCCGGGGCCTAGAGCGTCCCCGAGTCCACCCAGCTTCGAGTGGGTACCTAACACATAGTTAGGGAAATAAAAGGCGACTGGGTAATGCGTGGAACCCTTATAGTCGTGGCCTGTGAACGCTGCATCACTTGCCAAAATCAACTGCTGCCTTGCAGATGGTCTTGGCTGACCAAAGGCTATGGAAGCACATCCAGAAAAAACAGCAGGCTGAAGTCGGAGACCACGGGCCAATTGGCGCAAAACTCGTCTGCACGTAAAACTCAAATTGAGAACGAAGAAGAAGAAGAAATTAAAGCAGTATTAATTCACTAAAACATAAGTAGACGTTTTGGCTAAATGCCTTCGTCAAAACAAATAACTTACACAAGTATTAAAATTATATTTACATTTTATAAGACATTCTATAGGCCTATCATGGAAAATTATTTACGCAAAGTCAAAGATAAAAAGAAAAGATAAACACAAAAAACAACATCAAAACAATGACAATGTCTTATATTATATATTCTGTGTCATTGTTTTTTTTAACCCCCCCCCCACCCCCATTTTTTTTACAATTAACCTTTTTTGTTTTAATTTTGCAATTAATCCTCACTGGTATCATGTAGTCTTAGCGAATCCTGGCAATTGCTTTACTTTAGGCTTTAGACTTTAGGGAATTGGTTCTTTGCAACAACCAACTTGCTTGGATAACTCAAACAATGAATTTTTATTGTTGCCAACTGCCAAGTTTTGAATAGGCCTAAGTCTAAGTTACTAACTAAGTTTAAGTCTAAGACTAAGTCTAAAGTGACTAGAGTTATGATTCTCAGACATTATATCATCTATATATATATAATTCTCTTCGTGGGACCATGCGAGACACCATGCAAGTATGTGCAACCGAGCATGACGAATGACCCTCGCTGGAGTGGACCAATGTATCCAGACCAACAATGGTCCTTGCATTTCATTTGCATTGTTCCTTCACGGAACAACGTGAGATTCGTAATGTACTGGTTATCACATCCGCCTTATACGGGGAAGGTCCTAGGTTCAAGCCCCAGCGAAAACATTGTTTTTTTAAAATTTTTATAAATGTCTGTTTGTGACCATTCTTTTACCCCTTTATTGCCAACACTAGCTGACCCGCGGCGTAGCATAAGCCGCTAATGATTTAGTGACGGGTGAAGACTTCCTGAAAGACACAGTTGTCAAAATGGGGTGGGTTTGGGCAAACGACTGTGAGTGAATGAAAAGAAGGAACTCTGGAGAGACCCGCGGTGTAGCATAAGCCGCAGACTTGCTCATCATAGACAGTGCAAAGAACGTTTGGGGTGGGTGGGGCCCACATTACCCGCCTCACATTTAATACTACCATCTCTTAAATTTTAAACATAAACTGTGATTGGCCGACCCTAGCGAGGGTAGTCATATTTAGGGTTGTTAATTGCGTGTTGTTGATTTTTTTTTAAAACCGATTATCCATTATATAAGTCATTATAAGTCTAATTTTAAACCGATTATCGTTTTATAGCTGACTTCATAGAATTTAGGGGTTTACCGAAATTCGCCTGCAAATGTCTCGAAACCAACAATAACAATGAGTTGGCAGTCCCCCCAACGTCGGTTTGGGGGGGGGGCCCAAACCGACGTTCACTCGCGTTGTTTTGAATTCTTCGTGCTGTAGTTTGTGTCCGTTCTTTCCCCTCTTTCTTTGCACTCTCCATGAGCAAGTCTGCGGCGTATGTTACGCCGCGGGGCGTCTAGTAGTAATTAGTAATTATAATTAAGTTAAATTAAGTTAAGTAAGTAAGTAAAGTAATTCGAAGTGGGTGGACACCGCGCAATGCGCGGCATCCACTGTAAAGCTTGGGTGTCGCGTAAACGTGACGTCACATTTTGCTCTTACTACTTTATAAGATTTTTTTAAAATTCATACGGTACATGAGCTTCTGTGGTCTCACGGTTAGGACATTAGATTCTTAAACTCTAGGTGTCAGGTGGAGGTTCGAGTTTCGTTTGAGTCTTTTTTTTAAAAAAGTTTGTAGTTTCAGTTTTAGGGTCTGGGTTAGGTTTAGTTGTCTATTTTTTAAATTAAAATAGAAAAAGAGTTGCGTTTGAGTTTTTTTTTAAGGTTGTAGTTTCAGTTTTAGGGTCTGGGTTAGGTTTAGTTGTCTATTTTTTAAATTAAATTAAATTAAATAGAAAAAACAACAAATATAATATAGCAACCAAAAATATGATTTATCGAGCGCACCGTTCTCTTTGCTTTTACCAAATTAATTTTAAAATCATAAATCTTTTTAAAAATAAATTTTAAGCTATTAAGGTGGACTGGGTATACCATCGGCCAAAGTAATTAGTCAATTAGTATTAGTATTAGATTAGTGGTCACATAAATTTTAGGCTTATTCGCTCATTCAGTCATTTTTTCGCCCAAATGAATGCCATTTCTTTATTTTAAATGGTTTCGACCCATTCAAACACTTCAATTTTAGATTTGTAATTACAAATAAATGTTAAAATTACTGTTGTTACCTTTAAACTTTAATTAACAATTAACTATAGACTACTGTAATATCCATGTTGTCTTGCCAGTGAATACGTAAACCACGAGGATAAAACTAATTCACTTACAGTCTACCTTTACGACAATGATAATAAGTGATTCTACAAACAGGCACGATTATTATGACAAAGAACATTAGGGTGCAAAGTTTTGCTATTAAGTTCTAATTAAATTTAGGCCGATGGTAGACACCACGTAACGCGCGGTGTCCACTCAGTTGGGTGGATGACACGCATTACACAGTCTGTTTATTTTGGTATACCCAGTCCACCTTAATAGCTTAAAATTTATTTTTAAAAAGATTTATGATTTTAAAATTAATTTGGTAAAAGCAAAGAGAACGGTGCGCTCGATAAATCATATTTTTGGTTGCTATATTATTATTATATTTGTTGTTTTTTCTATTTAATTTAATTTAATTTAAAAATAGACAACTAAACCTAACCCAGACCCTAAAACTGAAACTACAACCTTAAAAAAAAAGACTCAAACGAAACTCTTTTTCTATTTTAATTTAAAAAATAGACAACTAAACCTAACCCAGACCCTAAAACTGAAACTACAAACTTTAAAAAAAAAGACTCAAACAAAACTCGAACCGCCACCTGACACCTAGAGTACAAGAATCTAATGTCCTAACCGTGAGACCACAGATAGCTCATGTACCGTTTTAATCTTTAAAACATCTTATAAATAAAAAAGAGCAAAATGTGACGTCACGTTTACGCGACACCCAAGCTTTACAGTGGATGGCGCGCATTGCGCGGTGTCTACCCACTTCGTTAAATTTATTTCACAAAGATGAATTTAATGCAGTAAATATATTTTTGGTGTTCAATTTTGTATAATTATTGTTCATTTTATTTTGAATTCCTTTTATAACTTGGGAATTTAATATAGTAATATAATATGGTAAAGTCACTTTTAATTTATGTACAGGTTGGGGGGTGGGGTAAGTGAAATACGTCAAAGAATTTTTTTAAATAATAAACAAATCGTTTCAATTTTTAAGGAATATATTTAGTTTTTTGACAAGAGTAACACCATTTGTTAAATCATTAAACCTTGAAGAACAAAGAGCAAAGTAGTTATAATACATAAGACAATTAATTATAATTTGGAAATAAAACACACATCTAATACAACCCTCAGATGAACATAGGGATAAGAACAATTTCTCGTTCTTTCCTTCTAGAATTCGGCCGTGGTATAGGTTGTCTGATCAAACCAGGTAAACCAACACTCTATCAACATTTAAAACTATACTAAAAATCCAAGACAAGACAAAAACCATGGATAAGCATAGGACGCAATAATATCATGTATATAATGAGCAAATGTAAAATATAATATAAGATACATTTTTGAGCGTTATTGAAATCTAAATTGAAAAGATATGGATGAGATCAGGCTTTTACTTTCGCTCATGAAAGATCTTTGATAAATTTATAGTGGTTGTAAAGGTATACACTTTTAGTTATTTTAACTGCTTGAACTGATACATATTTGCACTTCCTGTTGAAACCAAAGCACAAACTTCAAGCATGAGAAGTATTAGTGATAAATATTATTGATGAATTATGATCGAAAAACGTGCCTGAGCATATCCTTTACACAGAAAGTTTATGTTCAAATCTACTAAGTTTGAAATCGTAAATGCCTAGAGGTAGAGGATTTCATTCATTCAAGCGGGGCCATTCGAACCGCGGTAAAAATGCATCTTCTGGAGGACGCAATCATCACGGCCAAGATGAAATTGAAAGCTACGGCTACGATCTCGAAAGTGACAAGACAAATATTAAGATGAAAATTGGCTTTCTGCCAGAAAATGTTTTGTCATATTATCGCAATGTTTCCACTTCTTTGGAAAGTGATTTTGATGATGCAGCATTGAAAGGTTTAGTTGTCTTGTTTTTGTTTTTTACCTTTCATTTTCGACTAAAACTAAAGTCAAAGTTAAAGTACCATATAGATTATAGATAATAGTATATACTCGTTCGCAAGCCGACCTTTTTTGGGCAAAATCTGGGGGGAAAAGTGTGGGGGGGGGGAGGGTCGGCTTATGAGCGGGTCATAGGTGATTTCTGCGTTGATATTGCCAATGAAATTGAATATCGGTGTTGTTATTGATTGAACTTATTGTAGATTATCAATGTCTGTCCTTTTCTACATTCTACAAGATTCGACTGCTCTATCAGAAGCTATAATATATTATTAAAGATCAGCAATTAGGCTACCTTATTTAATCATTTTATTTATTTTTGTGAACGTTTTAATCAATTGTTTAACAAATTTTGTTTTCAACCACGGCCATGGATTTTAATGTACGTGCTTGCGTCACTGTTTACCAAATAATTTTAAAAATTTTAAATACCGGTAACTCTTGCTTAACGGCTTAACAAAGAGCAGAAAGACAAAGATAGGCAGTACAAAGTAAACAATCATAATGAGAGATTTAGCGTGGCGTGTAGTTTAAAAAAAATATGTACCATTTTTTTTTAAAGCTGTCCTATTATTTTTGGGGGGGTCGGCTTGCGATCGGGTTATACACTTTTAATACTTTTCCCTTCCAAAAGTGGGGGGTCGGCTTATGAACGAACGGGCTATAGAGCGAGTATATACGGCAGGCCTGCCAACCCTCCCGATTTTTTCGGGATTATACGGATTTTTTACCCATGCTTACGAAATCCCGATAAGACCCTTAATCTCCCGATTTTCCAAAAAAAAATTCACCATGAAAAATCCGAATGCGAAAAAATTATAAAAAGAAAAAGCTAATACTAATAATGGCGGTGATGTATTTCGAAAATGAAAATGCCACTTCCTAGGTTTTTTCCTGTACTTCCGTTATCCAAGCGAACCGCGATATCTAACTATTTCTTCGTTGGCCATCCGATCGTACATTATTCCTTTTACCAGCCTAATAAAAATTTAAAACAATTCAGCTGTTCTGTGACTTTAAAAAAAAATGGATACATTTGTAAGGAACGCTGCTAAAAACGGTTTTCCAGTGACTGAGCTTCAGAGTGTTTGTACTAGTACTAAGACTAGTCTAACTAAACAAATAAAGAAAAGACGTCATTGGGACATTCATTCGTTTTCGAAACAGTATCAGTATTTGGAAAAACACTCGCCTGTGGCCGTGGCGAAACATTTGCAATCTGTGCCAGACCTAATTATCTTTTGAAAGTGGTGGGTTCAATAACAATAAAAAATAGTTTAATGCAAAAATTACAACTGCTGATTTAGTAAATTAAATTCATTAAAAGTAGTGAATCTACATCTGTTAACAATTACTTTGTTATTATTGTTGAAGGAATAGGAAATTCAGATATGAGATGGAAAGTTTATTTACCATCCTACTTTTTGGAAGAAATAAAGATTTTTCTAATACCTATCTTTTTAATGCCAGATTCAAAGAAATGTTTCCAGAAAAATTACAATGAAACAAGAGCAAAGCAATCATTAATTCGGTTAATTCAGATGAATGATACTCTTTCTAAAGTTTCTAACTAAAAACTAATATTTATCTAAAAGCAAAGCTAACTTCAATTGACGAAAGAACTGTTCAAGTTCAAAAAGGCCACTAGGGAAATGCTGGAAAGCTGAACTCTATGCAGCCTCTGTTCATATGTGAAAAACATGGTTATTCTCTCGTGTATCTGAATGCAATGTAAACATTTCCTGTATTCTGTGGTGTTCTGTAGACACTTAAATTAAAAGATAATGGATTTAACTTATTACTTTATATTTATTTAGTATGTAGTTCTTAAACCAGCGCCGTGGGGTGCCGCATCGCCGCGTGTGGACCCCTCTACAGATTTTTTTTCTTGGCAGGTTGGCAGGCCTGATACGGTAACTAAAGTAGTAGGCACTTTGTTAAAAAAATAAACTTTAAAAATAAAAATAACCAATAGCATAGTTAAATAGAGCGTATTTTTAAGTAAATTTTAACACCAAAATTATAATTTTAGGACTTATAGTTTTAAAGTTATGAATTTTTAAAGTGGTTCAAATTGTCCAAATCCCCAATGCATTTTATCCCCACATTTTGTGACCTCAATTCCGCTTTATCTCTTGTTTTAATAATGATTTTATTTTCAGTATCAATGCTTTAATTAAAATTATTAGTTCTTTATTTTATTTTTAAAATATTCTTTATTAATAAATCATTTAACTTTGTATAACAGTAAAAGTAAAATTTATATTAATTTAAATGAAGTTTCTGTTGTGTTTACAGGTTTCAATTCACACAACTCTCATGACCTACATATGTCAAAGTGAACTCTCGTGAATGTTCATTCTCTTTTGGGTCGAACCGTTAAGTTCTTAGGACCCGGTTCATTTTATCGCAAGCGAGCCTCATCAAGCGGGCATCGATGTAGAGGTAATCCTCTGCAGGTACCGTTACTTCTCCCTCCAAATCCCCGCACAGCTCGGGGCACTCTTCGAGTACGTGGGCCACCGTCTCTTCAGGGTGGCCACACAGCCGACAGGCCAGTTCCCTTCTAGTGTTAAACTTGTACAAGTAGCTTCGTGTGGGACAATGTTCAGTTCTCATTCTAGTTATGAGCGTCTGATTGCTACGTCCAATTTTCCACCAGGAGTCGCTTTTGCTCGGTCGCGGCATGTACTGGAATACTCTTCTGGCCGTGCTTCCAGAGGCCCAGCCCTGAAGCCATTTCTCTCGGAAATGGTCCTTAAGCCATGATCTGGGGGTGAACTGTCCTCTGCCTCTATGTCTATATAAATGTAGAAATAATATTAGGATATCCTTTTGAACCTTCAACTTTGGCTCATGACTAATTAATTTAACCCTGACCAATGGTTAAAAGGTTTTTGCACACAGCCACAACCAATGAATGAAACTATTAAAATCATTGTGGTAGTAGGAGTCAATATGAGGTTGAGTGAATAGTAATGGTTGCCAAGGACAACTAGTCTGCACATGGTACATTATGAAATTTCATAATATCAACTCTGCAAGGTTTAGCCGTCTAAATTAATTATATTATTGAACTAAGTCCATATTAGATCATCTTTAAAGTTCAATTATCAAATATTTTGATGTTAATAGGCTAAATAATTGAAAATTTTATAAGCATCAGGGACTTCCGCCATTAAAAAGGGGGCGGTGTCACTTATGTAAAGAAGGGTCGTGTCACTCCAAATGAAAAAAAGTAATGGCCGACACGTCCTAGGTCAACGAAAATTGGCACAGAGATATATCAATAGATGGTGCCGATGGCGATTTAATATGGTAGATGGTGAATTTAGATTTCAACAAAAAATTTTGAGTCAAAGATGCAGTATATTGACCTTTTTATTCCAAAATGCTGGTCGATTGAAAATACAAAAGAAACCTATTAAAATGTAGGCCAATATGTCTTGCAAAGCTTTAGACTGGAAAAGGAACTTAAATATGTTTAGAAAGTACCTATTTATTAATAGTTTTACACCCCCTAGGAAAATTAAAAACTTGGATCTTCCTGTGCCGAATTTAATTTCCCATACAAAAAACGTATTAGTCGCCCTTGGCATACCGAAGTACCTAGACTAAAGGTAGGTACTTCGGTATGACAAGGGAGACTACTACCTTTTATTTATTTCATTTATTAGCTTATAGTAAAAAAATTGACAAACTCTATAGGGTTAGTATTATGGGTAGCAAATGGAGGATTATAATTATATTTTTCTGTCCTGTCTTGATAACTTCCGCGGACCGGCGGCGGATGGCCCACAGACCGGCGGCGGATGGCCCACAGACCGGCACCTGTCCGCGGACCACCACTTTGAGAAACTCTTGTCTACACCACTGTGTGTAAGCGCTGCTCTTTGAAATACATAGGTGAGACGGGGAGGTTACTCTCCTGTCATATCGCAGAGCATGTACTTGGGATTACACAAGACAAACAGTGTCCTGTCTCCCTACACTTTAATGAGCACGACCATATGGACGTCGATGACCTGTCAGTCATCGCCATGGTCTCTTGCACAAACAAACCCTGCAGGGTCAGTCTGGACTAATCCAAGAGTATGGGACCCTTGCACCACATGGGATGAATGGTGTGTTCGCGCTGACAACCTGAATGATTTGCCACACCCACTCTCTCCTTACTATTGCTCTCTTTGGCCAAGTTTTTATTTCTTTATATCCGTTTTATTTGTGTACTATTTGTTTGTTGAAGAAGGCTCTTTGCCGAAACGTTCGCTGTTTTGTTACGTCCTGTCAGGCTAACTCATACCCTTTTACATGTTACCCATTACGAAAGGGACAGTTTAAGTGTCCGTTAGCGGCAGTGAGGTATTTTTTCCTAGTTTTTAAAACCCACATAATGTACTTTTTCTGTTACAAGAAAGCATATATATCAATATATCAATGTCTTAAATTTAAATTTCAGATCAATTTTTGTCAAATGTCTACACTACATTAAAAGATGATGGAATACAAGTATCTCAAAACCAGACAGTCAGCAGAATCTTGGAAGTGCTATTCTCTCACAGTAAACCACATCACATGCAGGATCTTTTCTGCATGTTTTGCAAAGAGCTGACCGTTGTTACCTTTGACCGCTTTGCGAGTCACGTTTTCCAGTCCTTGGTTCAGTATCTGCCAGCTATTTATGAAATAAGAGACAAAAATATGGACAGACAGAATAACCCACCTAGTTTAAAGGTAATAGATTCATATTGGTTTAATTTTTCAGTTTCCTACATCATTTATCAGGTACAGAAAATTTTGAAATATTTTTAGCCCTTTAGTTACACATATCCTTCAAATTGTTATATGCATAAGACAAATATAAATCACATATCTTTTAAAAACATTTTATTTAACTATTTATGAGCAGTAGTCTTTTACTCAATGTTTCTGTAGGTTTTACTAATCCTACACAGGGGTCTAACACTGGATTACATACCTTAGCCTTGCACAATGATAAGCAGATCTTTAATGTACCAAAGCAAAATGAATGTTAGAATCGACAAACTGCAAATTTGAAGATCATTAAATGGATATAAAACAAGAGAGTCCAAACATTTTGCTATGAGAGCCTTTTTTCATGAAGTAAAAATTTTTGAGGATTGGATTAAGATAGTAAAAAAAAATTTTAAATGACGTAATCTGAGAGTTACAGGCTACAGTGTTACAGGCTTTTATTGATGTGATTTTTTTGTTTCTTTTTTGGTTATTGTTAGAGTGATATTTTTGAAGTACTGTATTTAAAAAGACAGTACTATTGCAGTTTCAAAGACTGTACAAAAATCTTATTCTATACAGTCGAGCTCGGTTAGCTCGACCACCCCACTAAATCGACGTTTTTTATTGGAACCACCAAATTCTCTCTTTGTCTTAGCATTTTTTCATCGGCTAATTCGATTTTTCTAAGTCGCCGAAACCTAGTACCTCGAGCACAAAAGAGGGCCAAATTTGCAACTTAACTTGGTTAGCTCGATCGTCGTCGGTTGGCCTAGCAATGCACTCTGGCAATTTTAGTTCAAAACAGTGTTGACATCTCGCTTTTCTTCGAGACTTCCGGCTATTGTGTGATTCTACGAGATTTCAATAAAAAATTACCGGATGTTTTGCGTGTGTGAATTATTAGTTCGACGTGTATCCATGGATTATATATTCACCCGAGGTACTGGACAATCGCGTTAGAGGTCGTTAATCGTCATTTCGCAGTGCATGTTATATTATTATTAAACTTAATTCATTTTCTGATGTATTAATCATTTTATTTTTTAAGATATACGAATATCTTTAGAAATGAAAATAAAGGTTTGTATCGAGAATCGATGGTGGTTTTTATTTAATCAAATAAAAAAATTATTATTCTTTTAAAAGTTTGTTGTTGCTTTGTTACCAGTAAGATCTGTGACTAACACGCGCGTGACGATGAAATCAAATCATTTCTGATAAGGAATGATTTTTTAACACACAGTCCACAGCGTTCTGTGATCAATGGTCAAGGCCACAATAGTTTTATTTATATGACAAGTTTGATTGGCTGAGGAAATTCGAGAGCGTTCTGATAGTAACAGTACTAACAGATATCCTGCATGTCAAAAGCATTAAACTTAAAATAACCATATTGATTTGTTTATTTGTATTTTAAATTCGCTGATACGACGGCAAACGCGAGCGGCTATACCATGCCACACGCAGGTGACACGGTGAGGCGAAAAATTCGACCTTTTAACGCATGCGCAGACAATTATAAACTGGTAACTTTTTTTTATTAAATGGAATCGAAACATACCACTACCACAGGCTCGTAATCAAAGTCCTTTACTTCTGCATAAATATATATATAAAAATAATAAAATATAAATATAAAACTGCCGATTAGTCATAAATTTTCCAGACTTTCAAGGCCGAGAATTTTTTAAAAAGAATTCCCGACTTTTTCCCGTTTTCCTGAGTGGGAACCATGGTTATATTTAAATTTTAAACGGTCCTTAAAAACGAAAGGTCATTACAACCTTAGGAAAGAGTGAAGAAATATTAGGGTTCCGATACGATTCCGATTAATCGTCCCATCACTAATTAACGCTAACTAATTAATCATGTACATAAAGAAATTTCAAGCACATGTTAATATTTTGCCGCCATATTGGTTTTCGTTTTAACTCGATCATCGGTTATGTCGACGCCATTTTTCATACCCCAACGCCGTCGACTTAACCGGTTTCGATTGTAATTAGAAATGACTAAAATTTGATAAATAATGGCCCAGATTTTTTATATACCACAAAATAAAATGTGTTGAAATATAACCTGAGCTGAAAATTTTGTGTCCAATATCATGATTTAAGAAACTCTTAAAATTTTAAATACACTGACACCACATTCAACTCCTTTTCAAAGTTGGCAAAAACAAAATTGCTTCATTAATTTTTGCCATCAGCCTTCATTGAATTTGGTAACAGCACATAACTTTTTCAGCTTTTTTAAATCAGTACCCACTTTGATAAACAATAAATCGTCATCGTATTTTTGTACTCAAAACAGCATATAAATTACGGCTTTTCTTATAAATATATCGGCGTTACAGAAAAATCCACTTGTCAACCAATTATTTAAGATGAGGCCGCGGCCCAGTTAAGGCTGAAATGCAGGCTGTATTTAGCCAGAGGGCAGCAGTTTGGACACCCCTAATCTAAAAGATTTAGCCACTGTAAACATAAGTGGCAAAACATTTTATAAAGAAAAGCGTGTAACACTCATACCAATTATTAAATTTCAGTTATTTTAAAAAAAATGTAATTTAGAGCATCAGATGAAATTTAAAGGTAGAAAGTCTGCCTAAAGTGTTAAAAACTTTTAAATTTAAAGGGTATTCCTTTTAATTTATATTGTATTTTATAAAAGAATTCTGCTTTTGAAGGAACATCATTCTGATATTTTTTTTAACACTTTCTAACCTCTTCTTTTTGTTTTAAGGCTGCTATTGAACAAGTCTGTAAATTTATGGAGTCTCATATGCGAGACATAATGACTCATACCTACGCAAGTCATGTTCTAAGATCATTTCTTGAGGCTCTAGGGGGTGCACATGTGAAAGAGGAAGTTGTGCGCAGTCGAGTATCTCGAACGCATCGCAAAGGTGATTTAAAATTGTTAAGTTTTGTTTAAGCCGAATATTGATCCATTTATTGCACTTAGTTAATTTACAGAATGAGGGGAGGATGGTGTGTTTAAATTAGAGGGAGTTCCAGGGTGCAGATACAGGATACTTACAGAAGTAGAGGCTTTCTTAATGCCGTTAAATTGAACCAAAAAAAGATATTCAAAATTAGTACTCATAACTTTTTTGTAGTACAAGCTGTTGTTCAGCACTCTAAATATCTATTGAAAGTCCTATGTTGATGTACTGCATTTGCTTTGAGAACCTAAGTGAACAGTACACTATTTGAATTTGAACATGTTGCATAATTCAACACGTTATTGTTTTAATTCAAAATAAAAGCTACTTTCAATAAATTGTTTAGTTTAATCACTTTAGAACACCTGAAGGAATAAATAATATAGATTCACCTAATGCTTTTAAAAGTAAAAAATATTTTGTTTGCCTACTGTTAACTGTTTTTGTGGTTCAGTGTTTTAAGTAAATTAATTAATACCATATATACAACCTAATAAAGTATCTATAAACAACTTCTGGAAATTATCATTCATATCACACTTATACTAATAATTTTATTTTTAGCTGAGGCTGCACCTAAGAAAACTAGCGATGAAAAATCACTTTCCCAGGATTTTCATGATTTTTTTATCATCTTGAAAGAAAAGATAGTAAAACTCTGTAATTTTGAAGGTAATAGCTCAGATCAGTTATGGCTGATTTTAGTGTCCATTTAATTATGTGTGTTAATAAACGAGAAAGTACAATTTTGAGCTGTATTTTATTTAGGGGTCGATATCGGCACCAGTATCGGTAGCATGTAAAGATCCCGATATTGACGTCACCGATATTTTTTTTACGTCAATAAAAAAAACGAAAAAAACTTTTTTAAAAACCCTATCATTTAGATTTACATTATCTCGACAAATTAATATATCGACCCCGTTACCGGTATTGAAATAGCCAAAAGAGTCCTAGTATTAATATGTACAGCCACGATACAGTATGCCACGTGCTATGATATTGTTTAGGTATCGGCCAATTTTCGTATACTCGGAAATACTATGTAAATAGTGCCGATGCTAAGTATACTGTAATTGCTCTAATAAATGGATAACATGTAAACATTATGTTCACGTAATTGCTCTAATAGCAAAGATGCACGCAGAATCGCAGATGTCTAAAACATTTCGTTTCGTATGGAATAACAAACTACCGTGTGTAGACTTGTTGTCATTGGCAACCATTCATCCTTCAACCTCATTTTCACTCTATTACTATTACTTTGTTCTCATTGTTTCATTCATAAAAGGTGGCCGTGTGCAAAAGCCATTAAACTATTGGATAGAATTAATAATTATGAGTCAAATTTGAAGTTTCAAAAGGAGTTGCTAATTTTGCTTGTACATTTTTATAAAGGACGGTTCATTTTGTCATGAGTCCTATGTAGGTCATGATCTGGAAATTGTAAACACATCAGAAACTTCATTTCGGCAAAAAAAAATCGGTAATATCTGCAAAAATGCATATCGGTAGACCCCTAAATTATAAAATATAAATAATTACGAGTGATAAATTTAAGAATGATGTAATCAAATATGACCGCTGGTTTTTGTCCTAACAAATACTCATATCGGCAAAAAAAATATTGGCAATATCGGCAAAAAAAATATCGGTAGACCCTTAATTTTATTACACGTTTACGTATGAAAAATTAGCTGTTTACGCCAATGATATATGCTAATTGCGTCTCTTGATTTTAAATGCCTTTTTTTAAAAATAACTATGTCATGCACTTTATCTAGATCACCTGAGTGATGCCAACTACTGTCCAGTTTTGCAAACAGTTCTGCTGATTTTGCACAAAACCTCAACATCAGAATATGAACAGCTGTCAAATTTAATACTACAGAAATCTTGCGCAGCAGTTACAAATGAAGACCATGGTGCAGATGATATCACCAAGAGGTTGGTTAATTCTCTGGGCTGGATCTTTTATTTTCTTACATGCTTTTATTTAACTTGCTCTGTCTGTCAGTCTATGTCTAAATCTTGTAATCAATGTTTCACCAACTTCCTGTGGGATGAAATTTTGTATACACGTGTATTTCTGATAATATAATAATATTTTGATCCAATCATAATCGATGATTAGTCTCCAGTGAATTGTTTTGATTAGCTCGTTTTAACCAGTTGGTTGATTTTGAACTGACATTGTAATTATATAGGTATTGTGGCTCCTACTTTACAAGAGCGCTCTGCCAGATTGAAATAAAAGGCTCTGGCAAATTATGTTCTAACCTAGGGACCTGAGTTTAATCTCAGTAGTCAAACCTTAACTGGCATATAATGCTTTTTTCATTTTCTTTTAAAAATAACCTGTACTTTTTACCCATGCTGTACCAAATTACCTTTTTGGTGGTTTTACTTCCTTTTTTCTTTTTGGTTATTTTCTTTGTCCCATAACCTCATGGTCATAGGGGGTTCTAATGTTTCTATTAGAAGTTTCTTGGGGTTTGGTGGACCTGGCGGCGCCCATTTCCTCGCCTGTTCAGCGGAGGACTTTTTAGCAATAGACATACATCAAAATTTTTATTGTGGCTTTAACGTGGGCTAGATCCCACGCCCCTCAGCTTGTGAGGCGAGCGCACTATTTACTTCACTATCCAGCTCCCATGTTAACATGTACACACAAAAAAAACCATCAGGTCTCTGTATTTGATTCATCTTGATCTGATTTTAAATTTTACTATTTCCAACAGGATACCCGATATTGTACAAAATGAAGTGGGCTCTTATCTCATAGAACTTCTAATTTCCTTAGCCAGTGAGTCACAGATGAAAGCCATGTATGATCTTCTACTCAGGGGGAAGTTGATTTTCTTTGCTGTTCATCCCTATGCCAACTATGTCTTACAGAAGTTCCTGACTTGTGTCTCAGATACAGAAATGGTGAGGAGGGGTATCCACTCATGACTGGCTTTGTTTCATGTTCACCTTGATCCCCTTCCAAAATATCATTTAAATGCTCTTCAGTTGAATATCAGTAACATGTAGTTAACCCCTAATTCCTACCAATATAACTTTTTTTTCTCCCTCCAACCTAAATAATCTTCAAATAGTTTTGATGTAATTTCACTAATTTTAAATACAATTTAGTTTAATTTATTTCTAATACTGGGCTTTATGTGGTTTTTCTTTTCTTTTTTTTTAAATTAAAAGAATTCAAAACAAAAAGTTTGAAGATTTATCTAAAGACATTATTCAGTATATGGAGGACATCTTAGCTGTTAATCACACAGGAATCATCACCAAGCTTGCAGAAGCCTGCAAACGTACTGGACAAGGTCAGCATGATTTTATTCAAGTGAGTTGATTTCATTCCCCCTTTTTTTGCTGAACATAAAATGTCATACATGGGTTGTAGGCTTGCCATTAACATGAATTAGAGAAGAGTATGTTCATTATTAAATCGTGTTGGTGTCAAGTTCTAAGGGAATTGTATGACTCACAAGGTTTAAACTCAATAAGCCAAAACACCATCAGAAAAGAATCTTCTATCTTTTAATTGAAACAGAAATCCTTCAATACGTAATAATAACAACACTATCCTTGCTCCCAGCCACAAAACCGTCCCTCTAGCATATCCTCTATTTACGTCATCTCTCCCACATTACGTCATCTCTCCCACATTACGTCACACTAAGAATGTGTCAAAAATAGTGCGCACCTGTGCAATAGTCTAGCATTAACATTCCCAAAGCGGGAAAACCCCATTAGACTATAATATTTCCCTGACAGATGGCAAGCTATTTTTACAATTAAATTTTAAAACTCTTCCGTAGAGCAATGTTCTCTGTAAGATTCGTTGGCCTGTGTGCAGAGTAAAAAAAACTTGTGTGCAAAGTTGCTCAGCATCCAGTTTTTGTGCAATATTTTACAAAATTTGCTGCACTGTAATTCGAGATATCTGCGCAGCTTAAAGAGAACTGCTGTAGAGGCACATCTTTACTTACTGAGTTGCTCTATAGAACAACTTCATTAAATTCTGAGATTTTGAACAGTTGTATGTTGTTAATAAATATTATATAAAAGAGTAACTGGTATTTAGAATTGATTCTTGTATACTTGTATAATATATAAATATAATACATCCAATAATATCTTTTTTTTCTGATGATATATTCAAACAATATTCTTTACTTTAAAAAAAAATAATATCGTTTTGGTACATTGGTAACTTAAATTATATCATAGGAGGTTTTTAAATACAAATAATATTGAACATAAATTTCTTTTTTAATAATTTGCACAAGAATTGATTCAACAAATAATTTTTTTTGCTTATTTCCCAGGCTTTAATGAAAGCTTTTCACTGCCTTGAACCAGAATCACATCAGATTAAGCTTGTTCCTCTTTTGGCAAGTCTACAGACATATGATGTATTTTTTCAGACAGAAAAGGCCTTAAATGAGGTGAAGTTTTCTTTTTTATTCGGAGCTTAATTTTTATTTCCTTATCTTTTACTTGGCAGATGGTGATTCCATTTTCTAGCTACAAACAGGCTTTTATTGTTTGTTTAAAATTTGTGTTCATTCTTGGATAAAAATTAAAAACTTTAAGTTAACACGTAATAAATCTATTAAACTAACACCAAAGATATATTATTTTTACTAACCAACCCTAAATGTCACACTTACATTTTCCCATGTGAAATAATAAAAATTAGCCACAACACTAAGCTAATGTCCCCATTAATCAAATTAAAAATTAATTTCTCAAACCTTTAAATTCAATGCCACGTACGTCCGACTATCACAACTTTGTAAACTAAAAAAAAATTTTAATTTATGAAAAAATGAAACCACATTTTTGGAAAACAGTCTTGGAAAACTTCCTGCGTTTAGCTTCAATTATTGTAGATTTGAATAATGCAGAAGTATTCACAAGAAAGTCTCGCTCGATCCCAAAAATGAAAGTAGCTTGATTCCTTTTAGCCCATTGCCCAGTCAAAGTTTTATGATGAATTGATTAGTCAAAGAATATTTTCTCATTTTTTAAACAAATTATTATTTTTTTCTACTACTAATATTTTAATTAAAAATACACCCAACAATAAAATATTTTTAGAGAAATAAATTAAACCAAGACAAGCTAATCTAGAACTGTTTAATAATGTTTTTTATTGCTTAACCAAGATATTTAGAAACAGATTTATACAATTTTTTATTCTTATAAGAATGAATCCACACAAAAATTCAACTAATAATTCAGTAATTTCTGCAATGTAAAACTTTCATCCTCAGTCATCAAGCAGCCTCCTGAGAACAGTCAATATTCATGGTTCACTTCTCCTACAACAACTGTTGCAGTTTACCCACACCAAAAAAATAGTATCAAGTCTGCTGGACCTGTCCCCCACTGAGCTGACCGGCCTTTGTTGTGATAAGTGTGGCAGTCACATCATAGATGTTTTTTTCCAAAGTAAAACTGTTTCTGACAAATACAAGAATGCACTTCTCAAGCATCTCAAGGTTAGCCTTCTCAACATTTAATTTTTTTCCTTTAAGAATGGTTAGCATTATGTGGTAATATATTAACTGAGAGCCATTTTTAAATATAAACAAATTTTTTAGAGCCGCATTGAAGTTGAAGCACTATGGGTCATTAATCCTGGCTTGGAAATGTCCAGTAATACTTGCAACATGTCTTTAGTAAATTGTACGCGAGCCGCAATGTGAGAACAGAAGAGCCGCATGCTGCTCGCGAGCCGCAGTTTGGCCACCGTTGATATAAAAGATTGTACATTTTTACTTTTTTTGAAAGAAGCACTCACACATTTCTTTAGTGCTATAGAAAATATTTATGTCTTAAATCACTTTATATTCATTTGCGACAAAAAATAAATCAAATTATATCTTTGAAAAATATTTCTTATGACTGGTTGGGTTCAGATAGAAAACTTAAATAATAATTTGGCTTTCATCTTGGTTCATGCTCAGGTTTTCAGGAAAAATTGCTAATAACACTTGAAGAATAATTGTGGAAAGTTAAGATGATTGCAAAAACATAAATGCTACAACAGTCGAAAACCACAAGTAACCAAAAGCACTCATGAATAATAAGCAACAACCTCAAGATTTTACCATTATTAAAACTGTAAATCCAAGAACTCTCAAAACAAAGCTGCTACTGACAAGAATTAACCTTCTTGTTTTCACACTTTTTATTTGAAACTTAATTGCTCATTATTGCACATTAAACTAATCACACTTTGACATTGAAGCGCAACCCAGATTGTACCTCATGATCCAATAGCCAAAATAATGTCATTTCAATACCTGGACATACATCAGTTGCCATCAATCTATACATCAAACTATTTGATATTTAAATTCTTTATTAATCTGAAATGCCACCACTACAGTAAATACATTTTGTGCATTTATTGTTTTCAGGGTGTATATGTGAACATTGCATGCAACAGAAATGGATCCAGGTGTTTAGAAAATATTTGGAAAGTATGCTCACTGAATCAAAGAATAATGATTGCTGATGAACTATCAAAGGTAAGTTGACAAAGGACATTTATTGAAGAAAGAGTTATTTTTAAATGTGATCGATTTTATTTTAAAACGAAAAGTAATAATATATTTATGATTTATGGCATTATGGTTTTTAAATAAAAAGTACATTTCATTTCAAAACCAATTTTAATACATTGGACAAATTGTTTTATTCATAGTTATTTCAAAATATGTTTTTTTTAATCTAAATCCTATTACCTATAATTATAATTTTTTAATAAGTTAATTTTAATGGAATGATTTTAATATTTTTTTTCCTGAATAATTTGAATTTCCCTTATTTAAAAAAAATATTTCTATGGCAATTCATTTAGAGTCAAGAGCGATTAGAGGGTGACCAGTGGGGACGTTTTGCATACAATAACTTTGCTTTGCACAAGTTCAATCAGCGTAGGAAAGATTGGCTTGATATTCAAGGGGCAAGTTCTAAAAAACAACAGTTGCTCCAAAACATTCTTCAAGGTAATATTTAGATAAAATAGTACAAGATATTAAATTCATCATTAGTTTTTAGTCAACATATTAATAAAAGATTTTTCAAAACTACTATAATCACACTTTTTAGCTACAAGGATTCTAAAATGACAAGTGGATACAAATACTTAACTTTTGTTTTTAACAATTATCAATGTAGGCTTTTTTTTTACTTAGGCATATAGGTGGGGGAAAAAAGGAAAAACTAAAAAAAAATTAAATTCATATCTTCAGGCACAGTTTCCAAAAAGAAGAGAAAGATTAAACAAGGAAGTCAGGTTGAAAATGTTTCCTCAGAAGTATGTAATTGTGAACTCCTATTCCTCATATTGTTAAAACTTTTCATTTTTGTAAATTTATTTTACAGATTTTATTTTTTTTATTGAAAGAGCACAATATATAAGTGAGAATTGGATCTAAACATTAATTCCTGAATTTAAAAAATTCATTTTTAAGAATTCTATATTAGCTCAAGCCAAATTAGCTTAAATTCTCTGTATACAATTATATTTTAACCTTGTAATATTTCAGACTGCAGAAGTTAAAAAAACTGAAAAATCACCAAAATCTACCAATAAGTTGAAGAATCGCGACAATGACAGTAATGCTGATCTTAAATTAGAGGAAGTGACAAGCCCTAAATTAAAACTAAACTCAAGTGATGTATCTGATAATGATGAATTGCAGCAAAAAAAGAGAAAAAGAAAGAAGGAAAAGAAAAGATCTGTTCGCCTGACGGAAAACTTAAGTGATTCTGTGGATATTGGAGGAAGTGACAAGAAGAAAACAAAGAAGCGCAGGAAAGATAAGGACACTGACTTGGAGAGCCCAGATAAAAAAATTAAACTTTCAAAACGGAAAAAAGTCCAAAACTTATAGGACAGGTAGCTCAGAGGATGATCTTATATTAAAATTAAAAGCAAATAAAAATTTAACAAAATAGTGTGTGTGTTTCATTGAGTCTTTACTGTGATTATTTGTTTAAAATGAGATTTACAGTGTCGAACCTCATTTTGTTGTTAAATAGTTTGTGTATCTTGCACTTTGTAGTATAACAGAAACAGAGATCCACTTTTTTTTTAAAAATATAAATTTAACCAAGGTCATGTACTTAGATGCTAAGGGTTTAACTGGTTAAACTGCTTTAATATTGGTGTTGAGTCCAAAGTGACCTGATATTGATGTCATGCTAGGTGTTGGATATTGGATGTGTCTAAGGGGCCATCCATAAAGTACGTCACGCTATTTTTGACCATTTTTAACTCACCCCTGTCACAAATCTCGGCTTCTAAGTACGTCACACTTTTGAACAAAAATAATTTTTTTATTAACAAAATAATAAAAAATTAATATAAATCGTGACGACACACATGGCTGGACCCCTCCTCCGTCACAAACTGTCACACTTTCTTACACCCCCTCCCCCCCCCTTTGGAGCGTGACATACTTTATGGACGGCCCCTAATATAAATATTCGCTTATTTGATTTTTAAAAAGTAACATCTAGGCATGACTAATGGAGTGGAGGCCCCTTGCCACTTTCATTTTTGTTTCCCCTGCATTCTAAGTTAATATTTTAAATTATTTACCCACATCAACATTTTGGGTCCTTAAATATAAAAGGCCAGCCGACTGAAGGAAGTGGAGGGATCCACAAGGCTAGGGAGCCCTACCCAAAAAAATAGGGCAGCTACCGAGAGAGCTGTAAGTGTAAGAGGCAGCCCTCCAGAGGGTTGTGGGCAGGGCTTGTAAGAAGATGTTCAAAAAATCAACGTTACAAAATCCAAGCAGCTAAATAAAACCTTGACTGATAACACTGGAAACAGACCTGTATATGGACGCAAGTTTTGATTTTGCGACTTAGAGCAAGAGCCTTAGCCAACCTTGTAAATCAATGGGGAAAATATAAAATAACTATTGCTGCATTACAAGAAATTCAATGGAAAAACTCGGACATACTCAAAACAAAAGATTACACCATATTTTATAGTGGTAACAACACAACTAGGAACGGGAGGTGCACCACCAAAACCCCAGAGGAAAACGGCTCAAGCGAAGACCTGGGCTTAGGTGGATAGATGATTGATGATGTAGAGAAAGATCTACAGCAACTGGGCATTCAATGGAGAAAAAAGGCGTTGGTTAGGTCTGAGTGGAAGGAGGTGGTGAGGCAGGCCCAAGCCCTACATGGACTGAGTGGAAGGAGGTGGTGAGGCAGGTCCAAGCCCTACATGGACTGAGTTGAAGGGTGTGGTGAGGCAGGCCCAAGCCCTACATGGACTGAGTTGAAGGATGGTGTGAGGCAGGCCCAAGCCCTACATGGACTGAGTTGAAGGAGGTGGTGAGGCAGGCCCAAGCCATACATGGACTGAGTTGAAGGGTGTGGTGAGGCAGGCCCAAGCCCTACATGGACTGAGTTGAAGGATGTGGTGAGGCAGGCCCAAGCCCTACATGGGCTGAGTTGAAGGAGGTGGTGAGGCAGGCCCAAGCCCTACATGGACTGAGTGGAAGGAGGTGGTGAGGCAGGCCCAAGCCCTACATGGGCTGAGTTGAAGGAGGTGGTGAAACAGACCCAAGCCCTACATGGGCTGAGTTGAAGGAGGTGGTGAAACAGGCCCAAGCCCTACATGGGCTGAGTTGAAGGATGTGGTGAGGCAGGCCCAAGCCCTACATGGGCTGAGTTGAAGGAGGTTGTGAGGCAGGCCCAAGCCCTACATGGACTGAGTGGAAGGAGGTGGTGAGGCAGGCCCAAGCCCTACATGAGGCTACATGGGCTGTAGTAGCGCCACAATGATGGATCGTATGTCGTCCTATATTGTAACCCCATATTTACACTGACATCCTCCAAATTTCTCTACAAACTTTAGTAATAGTATGATTTTAAAAGAGTACTTCCAGGAAATCTTGAAATTATTCTTTTTTAAAAGATATTTTTAGATTCTACCAAAGTAAAATTTCCTATTGCTTACAAAAATACTAACATACTTTCATTTCTATAAGGGCTTAGATTAAACTACCAGCAATGGCGTAGCTAGGGATTGGGGGCCCCTACATTTTGACCGGTGGAGTAATAATAAATGTAAAAAAAATTCTGACACTCCTATGGGGGCCCGGGGTGGGGGGGGGGAGGATTTTCGAGGGGAAACCCCTCCCCTAGCTACGCCACTGACTACAAGCAGTGTTTATAATAAACAATTCGGTGAAGAATCACAGCCCCCCTCCCCCACACAATTGTTTTGGTAACTCATGCAATACGAAATCACAACGAGGCACAACATTAAAATCGTAGGGGATCTTTCTTCATTTCATATACAGTGTTACATTTATATAGAGTGAACTGAAAACAAAGTTTATTGATGCAAGCATTTTATTATTTCTTTTTTTATAAAAAAATGTTTATACCCTTTTATATTCGACGGTCTCCTTTTGGCGTATTTGGGGGGGGGGACTTTCGATGGGCTTGGTGGTGGGGGGGGGTAAACATGATAATGACTAAAAAACGTGGGGCGGGTGCATCTCATGCTTAACTAATTCAATTCACTCATTTTCTCACTCGTCATTTGTAAACCCTAATCATTTTAGCCAAACGCCTAAAAAGCGCCAGCCCACGTTTTTAGTCATATTACATCATAGTACTTGAGCATATAAGTTTGAAATTTTTATCAATCCAGAAAAAGATTTTTCCTTCACAATTCTGTGAAAACAAAATTTATTTTCTACTTTTTAGTCCGCTTATAAAAACGTGTTTTTTTTTAAATCTTTTTTTTACTTCTACATGTATTTATTTTATTCTTTTTAGCCTAAGTGTATGCTATGGTGAGTTTTGAAGTATTGATTATGTTCAAATATAATACGCATTGCCCGACAAACATTTACAGACTGGAAATGACTGATCTCCCCTTGATGTTAAACATGGTTTTTGTGGTCGGGGTTGGTGTGAACTCGGCACCTGAATGTAATGTAAACAAGAGCAGACGGATAATGCATATGCTTATATACAGATAAACTAAAAAGTTCATTAATTTAATAACGGTAGATTCGATCATCTGACATTTTGATACAATGCATTGTCATCCAAGATCCAGTGGCGTCACTAGGGGGGGGCGGGGGGGGGGCGGGCCGCCTCGGATGACACCCATCCGGGGGTGACACCCGAGCCTAAAATTTTACTGTGTACGATTTTATGTCAGAAAACAAAAGATGACAAATTTTTTAACCTAGAAAGAAATTAAGAAATAAAATGAAATACGTTAAACGCGAAAATTCTTATTTAAAAAAATATCAGTTAACTTTCAATAATAAAACAGTCCCAACACACAAACAACATTAAAACAAATTAGGAAGAAAAGAAAAGAAATAGTCGCAGCAGAGAGATCTTAAAAAAGGCTGGAATGAAAGAGGCAGTGTCTTCTGTTTTAAAAGATATAAAGCCATTGGGCTTGGACACACAGACAGCATGAACGAATCCCACCTCACGACTCCCCCCCCCCACAGTGGGGTGGGGGGAATACGATTTTTATCATCACCGCCCCCCCCCCTAAGAAAAAAATTAAAATGATGGGTTTTCTTTGTTGATGTTTTTCTTGAAAAAATTATGATTTCAATGTCTTTGAGTTAATATTTTATATATATATATTTATTAAAGGCGTGAAAGCATAGATATGCATGTTTATATACAGGTAGTCCTCCGGTTACGACGGTCCCATCCCGACTTACGCTGTTAAGTGCTTACGAACGCGCCCCCGTAAAGAATAGTATTACGCGTTATTCCTAATTTAAAATTCACGAGGTAACGAATTCTTTTCTCTATTTGAAATAACAAAAAATATTGAAAAATATGTATGATTATTATTTCAACCTACAACTTTCGTTTGCGAATTTTTCAAATGGCGAAGTTTTCAATCAAGTCAATAAAGCTGAGTAAGCTTACAAGTTCATTTTCAATGCTCATTTGAGAGAGCATATTCAGCCTTTTTCGTCCTATGCAAATTCTAACTCATTATATATTCTTTTCAACTTTGAAAAGGATCGCTCTCAGCTGCAGTTTGATGTCATCATTGAAAGATAGATGCGAAGTGCGATGTGTACATTTGTAAAGGACTGTGTGAAATATAGCTCATTCAAAAGCAGCAAACTTTTTAGCTCCGTGCAAGTTTTTTGAGTTTCGCTTTGTGCTAATTCCTTTTCCTTACCCTGAGCCTGGGGCTGGACAATAACATTTTTAAGAGTTCTGAAAATGGACTAATTCTGAAGGTAAGCAGTCTTCGAAATCACTCATGAACCTACATGGGGAAGAAAATCAGAAGCCCCGAGCCTAGGGCTCTTTATGGGTCTTCCCGGAAGACCCCCTTAGCCATCTGGCTACCAAAGGGACGTAACAGCTGAGGACCCCCCCCCCAAAGTGGTCGCTTCTGAAGCGGCCACCTGGGCATCCAGGATATACAGTCGAGATGCCTCCCACTAAGTTGCCCTCACAAGGAGGTGGTGGAATTTCCTACTACGACCCGCTACCACTTTGGCGCCATCCCGGCAAAGCACATGGGTCTCCATGGTTAGGACCGCCGCAGACCGGGGGATCATCAAAGACCTACCTAGGGTGCAATTCCCACTGGAAGGTTTCCTCAGAGCTGGCGTCCAATGCGTTCTTCGCGGCACTTTTTGCTAATCCGTTCTGGCGCTCCTGGCCCTAAACCGGCACCATTCGATGGCGTTGCTAGTAAATTGAGGGGGACGAAACGGTTGCTTTGGATTTACCCGACCCCTTCTTCGAAATCATTTGAATGTTCTTCAATTAACTTGGCTGCTGCCCATCGGGTGGCGAAAGTGCTGAGCTCCGTTAGGTTTGTAAGAAAGCCCAATTTCTCATGGATGTATTTATATGCACCTAACCAATGTTTTAGGGCTTAAGAACGTTTGTCAATGATTACCAGAAATACCTCAATCTTGAATTTTTTTATCCTGAAGAATACTGTTTTGTTGATGTCCCTTTATCAAACTGACGCTTTTTTTTTGTTCGATAGTATTGAAGATTGTTTACACTGTTTTTACCACGGACTTTTCCTTTCCTTTGTCTTCATAGGAATAAAATTAAGAATGCTATTTTTTAACGAACTCAATGAGAGACTTCCTTCCCAAATTTCAAGTAAAATAGCGACCTTCAGTTGTTCAATTTCATTTAGAAATCCTTCTTCTTCAAGTCGGCAGTCACGTGGCTGATTTTCATTCGTTGCTAATTCTTCCAGTGCTGCGATACTCTCATGGTATGAGCTATTAAAAGACCTTACAGCATAATGCCAGGCTGATCATCTTGTGTCAGACAAGGCTTTGTTAGCATTTATCAATTTCATATGTTTTTGAAGTACCTGTCAAAGATGAGTAGATGCAACAAGTCGGGTATAAAGATTTTTCAGAAGACAAAAAAATCTGACCGCAGTGGGACAACCTGCTGCTCTTTTCCCAACCAAATTAAAGGAATGAGCTGTGCACGGCACATAATGAGCTACAATGCACTTCTCACGAAGAATAGCCTGGTTTCCGTTATACTTCCTACTCATTTGCAGCATTGCCGTATGACTGTCCAAGGCATTTTCAGGGATTCGTACAAACATAATGGCCTGCATCTTTATTATACACTATAATTCATAACAAGTTTGGGGGCCCTTAAATTATTGGGGGCTTTAGCTGGTTCAGCACCCCCCTTTTAATCCGCCATGGGGAGGGGGGTCCACGCATCTGTGACGATGTGGTACTAGGAGGGGGGAGTTTAAGAAATGTGACGTCACATCAAAAACGCGAAACTTTAAATAAAAGTTCCACTTAAATATTTGATTGTTTACCATTTATTTAATTACGTTTTCAATGAATTCACGCGTGTTACGATATTACAGTGCAGACTTACCCTAAATACATATTTAAAGGACAAAAACTAATTTGCAACATGCTAATTTTTATTGAGAAAATACGGCTTGGGGGAGGGGTGTCAAAGTTTTGTGACGTCATATCGTAAAAAAGGGGTGGGGTCTATGTTTTTGTGACAAAGTATGACGGTGGGGTAAAAATCGGCAACCTCGCGTGACGTCATTTATGGACGGCCCCTTCAGTCGTGAAGGGGTGACACCATGAGCTACCGCCCCGGGTGACACCAACCCTAGTGACGCCTCTGCCAAGATCTATCTGTGGTAAAATTTTGAGATCTCTAGGACCATCAGAAGTGGTTTAATTTTACGTTGGCAGATTTGAAAAATTGTGGACAGACAAACAAACAGGAACGAAAGAGAGTTAATAAAAACGTGGTTTAAAAAACCGACTAGAAACTAATATTTGTGGGGATTTCCAGCACGTACAGTGCTATAAACAAACATTGAGCAGGGCATAAATACACGCATAAAATCTAACCACGTTCATCCAAGTCATTGTTTTAAATTTTATTTTATACAAAAGTTATTATTTCATTAAGTACTTCTTCATCAAAATGTTGATATTTGTGATTTTTGTAAAATACATTTTTGTAGTTTTTCACTTGGGGTCCGTGGGCAAGTTTTAACTATAAAACGGGTCCATGGGCTAAAAAAGTTTGGGAACCACTGCACTAGAGGATAGAAGAACCACGAGTAAAGTAGTAATTATACATAAAGCAATTAATTCTAATTTAGAAATACAACACAAAGTTAACTTAACACAACCCTCAGATAGACTTAAGGATAAAAACAATTTTCTTATTACGTATGCAAGAACAAACACATACAAATTTTCGTTCTTCCCGTCCGGAATTCGGGCGTGGAATGGGTTGCCTGCAGAAACCAGGAAAGCCAACACTTTATCAACATTTAAAGCTCTAATGAGAATGCAGGACTAAACACAAACCATAGATAAGCGTAGGACGCAATAATCTTCTGTATAGAAGGAGCGTTCTTCTGTAACAGATAAGATAAGATAAATAAACATTCATATCATAACAACCACATAATTACATAACAGTACACAAAAGCTACGTTAATCATTAAAAGAAATGTTTCATTAATTTTGAAAATAAATTTTTTGAAAAGAAGTTCTTAAGTGCAGTCTTTAAGACTTTAAGAAGGACTTGGTTGTTTGAATACTACGGATGTGTAATGGTAGAGAATTCCATTGTTTGGCTGCACAAAAAGAGAACGACCTTTCGCCAAATGTTTTAATTTTATTGCGTGTCTTAGGAACAGAGAGAATGCGTGTGTATGCAGAAGAGTCTGAAGAGCGTAGCTGACGAGTGGGTGAGTCAGCGGCGTAGCGTGGCTATGTGCCGCCCGTTGCAGAATCCGGGTTTGCCGCCCCCCCCCCTTTTTTTTTCCTGAAAAAAATACGTTGATGCTATTTTTATAAACAAGTTGGATTGGCAATGAATAATAAGGCACAATAATTTTTTTAAATATTCAAAATAAATAGAAGTGCTCTCATTTCTTGATTAAAATTGAAGTGTTCTGTTTTATGGAGTAAAATAGTCCTTTTTGACAATGTCATGTGAGATACTTTAATACTCGAATAAACTAATTTAAAGACAAAAATGTCAAAGTCTGGTAGTATAGATTACCTTGTGTCCTAAAATCATATCTGTTTTCAGAATTGTGTAACCCCCTAACCTCACACGAATTTCAATAGTATAACCTCATCGTGTTAAGAATACAACTTTCCCCCTCAAATGTTGTTGTTGTTTTTTTTACATAACATAACATGACTATGTATATTGGCTAAGATCGCCAAAATTTTGCTCTCTCTTACTTTGACTGGAAGATTCAATTAAAATGAAAAAGTCTGCACATAAAATTTTAGTAAAGGTAAAAAGTCAAAGCATTCTTTTATTATTTTCTGTGTGAGTAGCTTCTGCAAAGCATTTATTAGCACTATACGTTTTAAACAATTTCGGGCATCACTTACTTGTTAAAATACATGGTTCCAGAAAGTACATTTTCCCAAATGTCACCAAAAAAAAATAATTCATTGTGACTAGCAATGTTCCTGCCTCCATTCGTATGTTTAGTTGTTCGTCTGCCTGTCAGATTTTCCATAGCTTTCAAAATATCCTAAAAATGGCTCCATGATATATTCACTAATTTTATCCTGAAGTCTGTTTAATACCTTGCATGCAGCAGCTATTAGATTTTCTTCCAATGGTGTTTGAACATGTAAAGAATGCGTAGCAACGTTCTAGTGTACCAAAAATAGTTTTGGTGTTAATTCCGAGTGTAACTTGGAAAAGTTAATGTTAATATGTTGGACACATTCAATCTCGCTGCACTTTTAGTTTTAAAAAAATTCATCTTTAAGTAGGGCTATTTATTTAAATTAATTAAGTCCATGTATGTATTTGAAATGTTATTGGTTGTTTTGAGAATGTAACGGATACTCGATTTTCGCTTTAACAAGATGAGCAGCTGACAAACTTGAATCAATTATAGGTACCAGCACGTAAATGTCATGTTTTCATACTACTTCAGCCCCTTGGTCATTTAGTTCATTAGCATCAATATAATAGAATTTGAAGCATTGGCATTAGAAACGTTCACACATTTTAATATAGTTCCTTCATTTATTTTTATTAATTTTTACCTTAGCTTCTATATATATAATTCACTTCGTGGTCGGACCCTGCGAGGCAACAATAAGCTGCATGTGCAACAGATACTAATTTTAGAAAGCAGCGCACCAAATTACTGCACAAATGCATCAAAAGGTGTGCAAATTAAATATGCGCTTTAAAAAAAAATATGACGTCATTGTTTTCGCTGATATTTTAATTTTGTAAAAAGGGAACAATGTAAAAAGAGGATCTGATGATGGTTAATTATAACATCAAAAAACAAAGGGGGTGCCATAGGCGCCCTACAACCCTTATTATAAAATACTTTGTGTGCATTTCAGAAAGTTTAATATTTCGTATTGATCAAACAAGGACAAGTTAGTTGGGCTTTTGAAAAAGGTCGGCGCCGTAGGCGCCCTAAAAAAGTGCATTAAATGGGTAAAAGAACTCTCCATGAGCAAGTCTGCGGCGTATGCTACGCCGCGGAGCGTCTAGTTTCTCTTATTTATGAAACACTATTTTAAAGCTTTTCATTTTTTAGAAGCCAATTAATAAACGAGGTATTTTCCGCCCCAAACAAAGTGCCGCTCGAGCTCGATTGGCTCTTATTTAATATTGATTGAAGTAAATTTTGCTTTTACAACATGAGCAGCTGTAAAATTTGAAGAATCAATTAAAGTTACCATCAGTGTCACAATTTCATAATACTTAAACCTCTTAGTTTTTCAGCTCAGTAACACAGTATGATAAGAATTTATATCTTACTACAGACCCATCGTGCGTTGCAACGATTTCAGTAAAAAGGAATACATATAGATAAAAAGGAATTACTTTAAGGGTCACCGGGCCCATCAGTTTAACATATGAAGTTCGAAAATCTGTTCATTTCAATCAATTTCATAACAAGTATATAAATATATTTATCTATATTTCTCAATATCGTGTAAAATTGAATGGGGAATACAATATTAAAGGTTTATTAAAAAACACATTTAGGGCCCCCAGCCCCGAGGAAATGGACATTAGGAGTTCAGTGCCCTATAGTAATTTAATATAGGCTCTTAAGTTTTTATCTACCGAGTTTGGTGAAAAAACCAGTTATTTTCTCATTATCTAACACTTAAACTAATTTTTATATAGCTAATATAAGGAAAAAATACATTTAGGGGCCCCCGGGCCCATTCAGTTCAAGATGTATATTTTGAAAACATGTTCCTTTAAATTCAGTCTCATCATGTATATGTTTCTCAAGGTCGTTAAAAACTGAGTGGACAATTTCGGGCCCCTGGCCCATTTGATGTAAGATGTAAATTTCAAAATGCTGTTCATTTTAATTCAGTTTCATCATGGATATATTTCTCAAGATCGTTAAAAATAGAATGGCACATAATATCTCAAACATATAAGAAAAAAAGACATTTGGGGCCCCCGGCCCGGAACAATTGGACATTAGAAGTGCAGTGCCCTTTTTTAATATGGGTTACCAAGTTTTTATATACAAAGTTTGGTTAAGATACATTCATATATTCAGTAGATAACGCATAAACTAATTTTTATATAGCTCACATAATCAAAAAATTATATTAAGGGCCTCAGGGCCCATTTAGTGCAAAATGTCAAGTTCAAAACACCTGTTTATTTCAATCAATTTCATAATGGATATATTTATCTATATTTCTCAAGATAGTTAATAATTGAATGGGGAATAAAATCTTAAACGTTTGTGAAAAAAGATATTTTGGGCCCCCAGCCCCGAAGAAATGGACATTAGGAAATTAATGCCCTATAGTATTTCAATATCGGCTAACAAGTTGTTATATACAAAGTTTGGTTAAAATCCATCCATTTACCTAATAGCTAACGCTTAAACTAATTTTTATATAGCTCATATAAGAAAAAATCATATTATGGGCCCCCGGCGCCCCATGAGTGTTAAATTTTGCAAAAAAAGTAGCCAGTTACCATCCCAGGAGTGTACTCAAAAGTCTCCAAAAGTTTCATGGCGATCGGATGAATGGTTTAGTTGGCTATAAAGGACATACATACATACATACATACATACTTTGATTTTTATATATATAGATATGGAGTTTGAAGTTTTAGCAGTTGAAATGTTTACACATTTGTTCCTTTATTTCTTGTATAAATTGCTTATATAGTTTTTATTTTATTTTCATAAAAACTCCACTTTCTTATAATTTTTTACTTTGAAGCTAATTAATGACGAGAAATTTGCCTCCCCTAATAAAGTGCCGCCCGGTCCATTCGTCCCCATTGCCCCCCTCTCGCTACGCCACTGGGGTGAGAAGACCGAAACAAAAAGTTCAGTAAGATAGGAAGGGCATGAGTCAGAAAAGAAGTTGTGACAGAGAACGGACAGTTTGCAATCAATTCTGGCTTGTATAGGTGGCCAATGAAGTGAGTAAAGTAGCGGAGTAACATGGTCATTAATCTTGTTTTGTTTTAGGACTGTTAACGATTAATTTAAATTTAATAGTTAACTTTTGAAAAATTAACGAGTAATTAATAGTTAATTTCGATTAAAGCCAAAAATTAAAATGTATGGTGTCATAAGTAACATTTATTAAACTTTCTTGTCGAAAGTCGAAATAACCCTGGAATGTTTCCTTTATATGTCATCTTTTAACCAACTACGCAAACAGACAAGTGTGTTAAGCTTCCTCCATTGTAGAGGGTCAACGGATTCAGGAACTTTTATCTCCATTTTGTAACGCAGCAACTCATCAGAAGAGCTGTCATCATTTTTTCAATACTCTTTTCATTTGGTTCACATAGAGTTTAAATTGTCAATGGCACCACCTTCCTTTGCAACTGTCTGCTCACCGTGAACATCAACTACTATTTGTTGTGCAATACGTGACCAGGGTTGTTCTTTTGCATCTTCTCAAAGAACATTCTTATCTTATCTTATCTTATCAATACAGACGCTATGCAGAAGATAGTTGCGTCCACAGACCATGACAGATGATCTGTTGGCAAGTGATGCAGCATTCACAGGCCACGGCTTTGTGGGTTCCACGCATTACCCAGCCGCCTAACTACATGTAGTTAGGTACCCATTCGGAGCGGGGTGACTCAGGGACGCCCTAGGCCCCGGGAACAAGCCCTTGCCTTCACACGGATTCGAACCCGTGACCATCGGATTCAGTCCAGTGCGCTGCCACTCGACCACCGCGTCCCCAGGAACATTTCAGGAATTTGTAGCGTGGATCGAATGCTGTTGCAACCTGTAATATTTGAATATTTGTCATAGCAGTTACACGTTCATTGAAGTCATTAATAGATGCTGCCTTATATCTAGCTATGTAGCCCGGATCATCATCACGTACAGTCATGTGTTTTGTCAGTGATGATAGCAGCGGCAATACGCAGCTACATGAAACATAATCTCGACCACCAAACAGAACCGTGGCCTGACAGAATAAGTCCAAAACTTTGACATATTTCGAAATCTTCTCCCATTCCAATATGTCAGGGATGGGTCGATAATAATAATCGCCCCATTATCTCTCTATGTATATATATCATAGGAATTTTAAAAAATGTTCTTGTAACATATGCTTTGTAAAACGCAATTCTGGACAGGATCAATTCATTAAGCTGAACTAAACAGCTGAACAGGTGGTGAACCAAATTGGGTAAAAGGGCCAATACATTAATATTATAAATTATAACGTTGGCAGTGCTCGTCAACGTTTTTCTTCATTTCTGCTTCACGCACACAATGCTCCATTTTAAAATCGTTACCCCCCTCCCTGCACCCCAATTAATAGTAAAGTGGGAACTGGTCTTTGTAAATGAAGTAGAGTAAAACCTACTTAATATTTAAAAGAGTAAGAGCAAACCAACGACTTAAAAACGCCCCCCCCCCACTTTTTCTGTCTACAGTTGGCCGCTCTTCCCTCGTATAGGTCACTTTAACATTGTAACAACAAAAAATCTAATTATGACCAATTTAAGTTGGGATGAGTAGCATTTTTAATATTAAATGTATGTTATTGTAACTTCGGTGTGTGCTCGTCTTCATATCTGTATTCTTTATACTTTGTTAGACATCGCAAAGTTAAATAGGTTGCGCTGCTTAGCCATTTGCTTTGACATGTCTCTGGCAAATGAATTGGCGGGAATGAGATCCAATGTGGCAAGTCTAAAACGTTATGAAACTTATTTCTAAAAGAGTTTTCGCAAACAACTGACAACTGGTTAGCGCTAACTCGTAATTTTTTTTACGTATAAAAATGCTATATAGGTTTTAGTTAGATTATAATAAAGAAGGTATGTTTCTAGTTTTCTGAAATTTCCTGTTTTACAGTATATTTTTTTATTTACTACCTTTTAATTTTATTAGTATTAGTTACTATTAGCTCAGTTGTCCATAAGTCTTAAGTGACTTAAGTGTAAAGCTGTCAGCAGTCTTACACTTGTCACTTACACTCACTGTCTCACTGTCACCTACAATTACAACTACTCTGTAATTCGTTGTATTGGCAAACTTCTTCCAATACTACATTAATTTGATTAAGTAAAATTTTGTTTTTGTGCTCTTCCTATTTTTCAGCTTGATGGTCGATAAACTATAGATTAATAGAAGGTCCATCTTAAATAATCCTCTTTACACCATAAAAATTCTAGTGCTGGTTGTGTAGTTTTTCTTTCTTATTCTTATCTGTAGCTTTTATATTATTATTAAATTAAAAGTAATTAACATTAATTTTTAAAGTTAGCAGACTTTAAAATATAATTAAAAATTCCCACCTCCAAAGCAAGTCAGCATATTTGTATTAAAAAATTATTTATGCTTCAATTATTCTTTCATAGATCATCAACATGAGTGAAGTTTACCCAGCAGAGCCATGCAGTGGTTCACCCTCAAAGCCAGAAAATGTAATACTGGAACCTGACATTCCAGATGAAGAGGCTTCAAGTTTTTTGATTGATGATGCTGTATCTGATTTTGAGAGCACAAGTTCTTATTCCATCAGTAACAATGGCTTGATCGATCCAAGTAAGATAATCACAGATGAAATGCTTCAAGAAGAAATGCGGTCGTTTTCCTCTGGTTCTAAGCAAGAAGAGAAAAGATTGGAGGAGGAGGAAAGACTTATTAAAGAAATGACAGATCAGTCCAGAGAACAAAAGTATAGACGCCTGAAATTTCTTTTAAGTAAAAGCACCATGTATACTGAGTATTTAGTGGGGCGAATCAAGGTTCAAAAAGAAGAGGAAGAGAAGAGAAGAGCAAGAATGCAGAAAAAGAAACTAAAGAAAGAAGAGCAAGGACAGGATTTAACAAAGAAGGCTGGCATGGTTAATGCACAGGAAAGCTCGAGACCAACAAGAGGAATCAATAAAAGGAAAGCTGACAAAGATGATTCCTTCAAGTCTAAACGCCAAAAGATAAGTACAGCACCTGATTCAGGAAATGCTCAAAGCACTGGAGATGATGATGATAAAAAGGTGCTGGTTGATGATGAATCAGCAACAAACACAGATGAAGAGCAAACAGTTCCAGAGGAGCCTGACCTTAAAGAGAAGGCTTTAACATTTGGTGTTGATGAAATAGAAGAAAATCGAGTGATCAATGGAGAAGAGGTTTCCTTCCTTCAGCCTAAACTAATGGATGGTGGCGTGTTAAGACCATATCAGATAGAAGGATACAGTTGGTTAAAAGTCTTGTATGAAAATGGAGTTAATGGAATTCTGGCAGATGAGATGGGCTTGGGAAAAACAGTTCAGTGTGTTGCTATTGTGTCCCATCTTGTATATATGGGTATCGCTGGACCTTTTTTAATATGCGCACCCTTGTCAACAATCCCCAACTGGTTTGCAGAGTTCCAACGATTTGCACCTAAAGTACCCATACTTCTTTACCATGGCACTAAAGACAGTCGTGCTCTACTTAGAAATAGAATGCATCGCAAATTTAAAATAAGAGAAGGTGTTTCGGTTCACCCGGTTGTCATCACATCATATGAAATGGTCATGATGGACCGTAAGTTTCTGGCAAATTATGATTGGAAATATCTGATTGTTGATGAAGGTCATCGTATTAAAAACACCCAGTGTCGTCTTATTCGAGACTTGCGAATGTATAGATCTACACATAGGCTTTTACTGACTGGCACACCGTTACAAAATAATCTTTCAGAGCTTTGGTCCTTACTGAACTTCCTTCTTCCTGAAATCTTTGATGATTTAGGTAGTTTTGAATCATGGTTCGACATTAATTTTATCAACGGTGCTGAGTCTAATGAGAAAATTCTTTACCAAGAGCAATCCAATAACATCCTCAGCATGCTACATCAGATTTTGTCACCTTTTATGCTGCGGCGTCTTAAATCTGATGTCGATCTAAAGATTCCACCCAAGAAAGAGATCATTGTGTATGCTCCTTTAACCCAACGACAGAAAGATTTCTACACTGCAGTAGTTGACAAAAGTATATTTACTTTTATTGAAAAAAGTGATATAGCAGAAGAAAAAGTAGAAAAACATTCAAGTGGCAGGCCCAAGCGCAGCACATGTAGAAAGGTCAACTATGATTTAATGATGGATTCAGACATGAAACCCAACATTTCAGGACGTGCTAAAAAAAACGGAGTTAAAGTTGACCTAGATTTGGAAGAGGAAGAAAAGGAGTTGGAGAGTTGGGTCTATGCTATAAATGACAACCTTTCTTCAATATCCAAGTAGGTGTTTTATTTATTTCATTGTTTCATTTTGTTATAATGGTTATGTAATTAATAATTTTTTAAAAAATATGTTAAAAAAATATTTAGCAACTGTAACTACAAAAAATTAAAGAAAATTAATAATTGATTTGAATGAATTTCGTATGTAATTAGGTGGTTGTCTAATTTTCTTCAAGGGACAGGGGAATGAAACCAAAGACCTCTCAAACTTGCATCAAACTGAGAAATATAATGATGCAACTGCGAAAAGTTTGTAATCATCCTTACCTCTTGGAGCATCCACTAGACCCCAAAACTGGAGATCTCGCAATCACAGAAAGTATAGTGAAGGAGTCTGGGAAAATGCTTATCCTGGACCGCATGTTAAAAGAATTGAAAAAAAGAGGACATAAGGTTGGTAGCTCAATGTTTTCATCTTGGTTAAGAGCAATCCACTTAATTAATTTCTAAATTAAAAGGAAAAGACATGTTTAAAATTTTTGAAATTGTTTGTCTTTGAAGGTACTTATATTCAGTCAGATGACTAGAATGTTAGACTTAATTGAAGACTATTGCTTCTTGAGAGGTTATGACTTCTGCAGACTTGACGGCTCAACAAATCTGGGTGATCGCAAAGATGGTGTATGTAAAACATTATTTTTTTTTAGTACATTTGCATTTGCTGGTTAATTTCTTATTGCATAAGATGATGAGCAACAAGAAACAAGATTTAGATGTGGCACCAAAGAATTAAAGGAAGAAGTTTTCTGAAGTTGAGAGAATCTTAAGTTAAGTCCACAGTTAGCAACTATCATTTGACCAGGGGACACGAACACAAGCTAAATAAAAATTAAAAATAATATTTTATAAAAAGTCTTGCTATCAGAAAATAAATTTAAATTTCTTAAAATATGCGATGTTCTTTTATGGTTGACATTGGGTACTTACTACATATTGTGTGCTATCACAACTCTTCTAATACAGATAAAAATTCGAGTACTAAAAAATAGCTAATAAAAAATATACAAAATAACTTTAAAAATGCCATTTTATCAAAGACGAGTTAAAAGCAATAATCAGTAGAAAGTTATTTTAAATTTCTTAAAGCACTTCAACCATGACATACTAAGCTATGGAATGAAATTTCAAAGTCAATAAAATTGCTCCCATTTTAGGAGTATTTAAAGAAGTATTTTTTCACTTAACTCCCAAAATTGTAATTTTCCTCCACAAAATTTTAAAATGATTCAATATCAATGAGAAATTAAATGATTTTTTATCAGTTTACTTCCAAAATAAAAAGGCTAATTTTTAAAAGTATTTAGTCTTATTATTAAAAAAATACTCAAAAAGGAGTTGAAAATATCAATACTTTCTATTTAAAAAAAGATCTTTATTAATTTGATTCCTTTGTGTTTATATTTTTCTATAATATGCACATAAGTATGAATCAAAAAATATTAATTTAGTTTATAAAGTTGTGTCAAAATTTAAAAAAAATTCAAAATTCATATTTGGCGTGTCAAATAATTGTTAAAAAAAATAGTTGGATGAATGATTAAAAAAGTAAATATTTTCATTACAGATGAGCACTTTCAATGATGCCAGTCTCAATAAATTTCTCTTTCTACTGAGTACAAGAGCTGGGGGTCTTGGTATCAACCTTATAGGTGCTGACACTGTCATCTTATATGACAGTGACTGGGTAAGTTATTACAAAATGTTTTAGATTTGTGTAGGGTTGTGAACTTCCATCTAACTGTAGGGAAATATTCAAAGCAAGAAACTTGTAGATAGGAATTCTGATTTCATTCTCAACTCTATAACTGTCCTAGCGGCCGATGATTGGCCGTTAAGCCCTTTCTGTGGTGTCACGGCCGATGTAAACGCCTGTTAGTAAAATCATCACTAACAAAATGCAAATGATTTTAATTACATTTAGATATGGGAGATCACTATTAAGAAATGAATTTCCTTCCTGTTTCCGCCTGTGTTTGTTTTTTTTTGGTGATATTATCAGGGCTTGATGTGTAGATAAGCGCGAGTGAAATTTTTGTAAATTTGTTGACGGCTGCCAAAATGAATGATAGTGCTCCCTGTGGAGTGAAAAATCAACATTAAATAACTTTATTTGATTTATTTAAATTGGTGGACAATGAAATTGCTTTCGGGGGGAAAAAGTCACACGCCAAATCTGTGCTCCTCGCAACAGCTCAAAATGCTGTACTGAGAAAATAATCAGAAACAAAACAAACGGAAGCCGTCAGCAATTTTTGAGTATAATTTGTACATGGATGGCGTTGACGTCAGCGACAAGATATTTTGTAATTTTGCTCCTGAACGTTCAACGAGGCGCTACTAGAAGAAAATATTCCAAAATCTGATTGATATTGCTGTCTTAAATTCGTGGATTATTTACTTAAAATCTGTGGAGCCTTGTAAAAGAATGAAAAGAGACAAAGTCATCATTTCAATTGTGCAGTCTCTTTGTAGCACAATTCCCAAGCCGACAACAGTTCAATCACCTGCCATTAAATCTTGATTTTATGATAGTTTGAACAAGTTATAGACTGTTGGGTGAAAGCAGAAGATGAGTAGTAAAATTTTACTTACCCTGTGAAGGTCAACATCAATATACATAATATAAAAACAGATTCCTTCTATACCACAAGATACCTTGTTTCATGAAATTTTCAGAAAATGTATAAATGCCAGGGTCTCTTGAGTTCATTTAGTATGGGAGTTTGTCATTTTCAACAAGCCTATGAAAATGCTAAAAATGGTTGGACGCCACAGAAAAATGCACTGGATGGTCTTAGAGTTCAGCTACTTTTTAAAAATAATGAATCATTGAAGTCACACATTTTACACGTGCTCCTGTAATGCGTTTTTAATTCTCTTCTCAGACATAAAATTATATTATTCACTGAAGAATGTGGTCTAGAGTCTAGATATTTCATTCAAGTGTTTTAATATCCACCCCTTCCTCATCACCCTTTACAGAATCCTCAGTGTGACCTGCAAGCTCAAGACCGTTGTCATCGTATTGGTCAGACTAAGCCTGTTGTTGTGTATCGATTTGTGGCAGCCAACACTATCGACCAGAGGATAATAGAGAGAGCCTCTGCTAAGAGGAAGCTCGAGAAAATGGTCATTCACAAAGGTGAGTTTTAGGGAGAAAGAAGCATTGCTTTTAAAAAAAAATTTTTTTTAACACCACTAAGCTTGGATATGTTTGAATAACATCAGTATGTTGTTTTAATCATTTGATGATCCAAAAATTTCCATCTAGGGAAGTTCAAAAAGGGAAACTTCATGTCTAAACTAAAACCAATCGGCTCTGAGGAGTTGCGAGATTTGTTGCAGTCGAAAGATCATGACGTAGAAGTACATGGTACAGATTTTGTCATCAATGATGCTGATTTAGAGTCTCTTTTAGATAGATCAGATCTTTATGAGAAATGGCAGAAGAGTAAGTTTCATTTGTTTACATGCTTTTTAAAAAGTTATTTCATGTGCACCTCACTTTTTTTTCCTTCTAAATTATAAATTTTTTAGCACTTAATTTGAGTTATTGCAAATAATAATTATGCCCCATTCAATAATTAGTAACAATAATTTTGATACAGTTAATGGCACTATTTTCATGTTTCCTAGCATGTGGTTGAATTTATATAAGTGTTAATATGTCAGTAAAGTTGATGCTTTAAGCTATTTTTGGGCATGATAGTTCCTGGTACAAATTTTCCTTTTCGTGCATTGTTAAATCCCTTATATTAACTTCGCCGTCTTGTCTGTCTATCCTGGTCCCGCAGAAAAACAAAAGTAAAAAATGACCCACTTCCTATGATCCTATCGAGCTGAAATTTTACACATAGACTTTTATCACCTAACAATGCACTCTATCAAAATTTCATATTGATCTGATGTACTTTAATTAAATTAATTAATTTTTACATTACCTCTATGTAGCATGTAAGTGTTTATGCTAGTCTGTCGTGCGGTGCATATTATATTGAACATAATCAATACTTTTAGTTATATATATAAGTGATTTGTAGTCAAAAACTTATTTTTTACGGGTTGTTTAATTTATAATCCTAGTTTTTGTTGCCAGATTACTAAATAACGGGGTTGATTGCAATTATAAAACCAGGTGTATTAATTTGTAGGTTTAGGAAATTCCAGCATGGAGGAGATTTTATTTCCTGCAACAAAACCTAAACCTAAAAAAGGAAAAGGAAGGAAAGGAAAAGCAGACAACTGCCAGAACAAACTTTTTAAGGTATGTATTGGTTGATGATAATATCATTATCGGGCCCGCCAAACCCGATTTGTCGGAATTATGACGAATTTGTTACCACTCATTCTGTCAGAAACAAAACCCTATTCGATCGTAAGTTATTCTTTTTAATAGGATAATAAAATAATTAAGTTGTGCTGTGACTTATTTTTGTTTTGGTTAAAGCTTTTCTTAACGTTTAATTTGACAAAGCGCGGTAATGCGCGCCTAGCCTCTATTGCCAAAGCGCGGTAAATCAGAGAAAGTAAAAACTATTCAGTGGGGGATAGATGTATTCGACTTCCGGAAATGGCGGCGATTGCCTTCGCTCGGTTCGCGAAGTTTCATGGTAGTCTTTACTTTTTGTGTGTGTTGAAAATGTGATTTCACTATACCTTTTTTGTAAAAATAATAGTACTAAACTACAGGTAAAAATAGTATTAAACTCAAAACGGTCTTTTGGATAAGTAAAATAACTATTCGTATCCTAAAAGATGAAGTCAGTATGACAATAATAATATAAATACATTTACAGCAATTTTTTAAAATTTCATAACCAGTCGATCGCGATACGGGAAATCCTTGTGGGACTGAGGCGGAAACCTTTTGGGGCTTTAAACGTTCATTAAAAGGACTAATTTGTAAAGAGATCTGCTAAAACAGCTTTATCAGCGACAGAGCATGAGAGTGATGGTTATTAGTTATAATGTTAAATACACAAAAGCATGTCATCTTCATGTCATCTTCAATGTTGTTAAAAGGAGTTTTAGGAAGAAACTCATTTATTTGACCATCATCCTGTGGTGTAACATTTGCATTCTGCAATCTGTGCCAGGCCAACTGATCTATTGGAAGCGTATTTTAACACAGCAAATACAACTGCTGCTAGCAGTGAATATCTTTGCTATAGCATCCAGCGATTCCAGTTTTAGTTATCAGATCGGAAGTTTTATTTAAATTTCTTATTTAAGGAAATATTTCTCCTACTGATCTGTTTAATGCCAGCGTTAAAGAAATGTTTCCAGAAATTTTACAATGAAGCAAGGACAAGCATGAAGGTTGATACTCTTTCTTGTTTCCATCCATCCATCAAGTGCTGTGCCCAGAGGCGTAGGCGTGCCCAGAGGCGTAGGCGGTCATGCCTCTCCACAGCTCTCTGTCTTTGGTCTTGTCCATCAACTCCGCTGGTGTTTGTGCCCCATGCCATCTTGTCAGCCCATCCAGCATCTTTTCTCTCTGTCTGCCTCAATCCCTTTTGCCCTCGATCTTTCCTGTTGTTGCCACATGTTCCAGCCTGCCTCGCTTCATGATGTGTCCAAAAAATCTAGATTGTCTCTTTCTGAAGTTAGACATAATTTTCCTTGTCTGGCCTACTTCTTTTAGAACTTATTCGTTACATCTCTTCTCCGTCCATGGTAATTTTAACATTTGCCTAAAGAACCACATTTCACAGGCTTCCAAACGTTTCTGTTATTCATTTGTGACTGTCCAGGCTTCACATCCATAAAATAAAACTGGTTCGATGTAACACTGAAGCACTCTTTTCCTCACTTCCATTGATAAGGATTTGTTGGTCAGGAGATTCTTCATTTTATTGAATACTGCTTTGGCTTGTGATATTCTGCTTTTTATCTCAATTGTGCATCTTCCGTCTGAGCTCAACATTATTCCCAGATATTTAAATTTGGTGACTTGTTTTAATGTTTCTCCATCTACTACTAATCTACATTCTGGGTTGGTTTGGTTATAACTAATATCAATTGCAATGCTAAATTACGTTGGCAAAAAGAGCTTTTGGACAAATGCAAAAAGGTCACAAGGGAGACGCTGGAAAACGGAACCCTTTGCAGCCTGTGTTCATTTGTAAATAAAATGGATGTTCTTATCTGTATATGAATGAATGCTTTCTTCTGTATGTAAAAATTACTTGTCATGTTTTTCCCATATTCTGTTGTATTCTGTAGACTCTTTAAAGACAATTGAGATAGCATTATATCCATTTAGGATGTTGTTCTTAACCCCCCCCCCAACTTCTCCCTACAGATTTTATTTCCTTGGTAGATTGGCAGGTCTACATTATTATGTAAAGGTCCAAATATTTTGTGCAATCAACATCATAACCTTCAATAAACAATACATGAAGTGAAGAAGTCTAATAAGGAATAAAATAATAGAACAATAATTTGTTTTTTAAACCTTTTACTGGGCACTGTGGGCAAAAGTGTCCGTTACCATTTTTGGCAAAACAGCCTAGATTTGTCATAGTGATATTGCTACTTTTTTCATGTGTCAAAATCTTCCGAGCCTTTCATTTGTGTACATTTGAATTTTAATAGAATCTTTATAAAGTAAAAAAAAAGTTCCCATTTCAGACCATGATGGCCTATAGGGGGGCAAGTGAAGTAGCGTTCACATGTTTCATTGAGCCACAGCTTACGAAAAAGGGATTGTGTGGCTAGCACAATGCCCAACAGCCTTTACTTCCCCAACCGATGTTGGGTACCCAGAAGCTGGGGAACCTTGCCAGCATCAAGGCTCGAGCCCGTGACTCTATAGCTTCGGTACAACAGCCCAGCGCGCTACCGCTAGACCACCGGGCCCCCTATAGAATCTTTATAATTAAAGCTAATTTCAGACAGTTTTCAAAATTGTGGTTGAATTTTTAATTTTAAACATTATTTTATATCAAGTGGTTGTGATGGAATTGTCAAGTTTGTTGAGACATTCATGTGATTAAATTTATCAGGCATTGAAGTTCATAAGCACCAAATAGATGAAATTTTGCACTAATGCAACCATAACTGTGACTAAAGAAAAACAACACCAAATTACTGGCTCTTACAGAGATAGAAAATGAAAAGACCTCTGCCCAATAGGGTTGGTCATTTCTAAGACCGGAAAACGTCATAAGCCATTCGGTCATTGGGCTATTTTTAGTTTCAGGTCAAACATTTCTGAAACATCCATTACAAGTGTATTCTGAAACACTGATCTCACTAAAAACGATCTTCTAGGTGCAATTTTTTGTGCAAAAAATATTTCCTTACACTTATTTTTGGCGCCAAATAAATTATTAAAATGTCAAAGACTTAAAACTTTAATAAATAAGCCTTAACATATTTTAAATTATTTAAAGATGAATGTAAGCGGTCGTTTGATAGTCCTAGCGTAATAGTAGTCAATTATTAACATATATTTATTTTAATATTGATTGTTTTCCTTGGTCCTTGCCTTATAAAAAATATATGCCTTGGTATTTATTATTAGTAATAAACTTACACTAAGATTATGACTTTAATTATAATTACATCATAGTATGAAAGAATAAAGCTCATGGACGAACGAGCAATTAGAACTAGAGCCTCAGTCAGAGCAGATGCAGAGTCACTAACTAATTCATTTACATAATTCATGCTCGCAAGAGCGTTCCATTTCGCATAATATAATATTACATAATATAACCATATATTGATATTTAATTTAAAATTTTAAATAAATAAGCCAAAGCATTTTTTAAGAGTGTAAGCGTCGTTCAATAGTCGGAGCCGGCCGTGGCAACTAGTACTAGTGACTAGTGCTAGCAAACTTATATTTAATATAAATTGTTTTCGTTGGTTCATATAAATTATATATAATAAACTTACACTAAGATTATGACTTTAATTATAATTACATCATAAGTTTTAGAAGTAAATAGTATGAATGAATAAAATTCACGGACGAATGAGCGAATGAACTAAAAAAGTATAGTAGTCTGTATAGTCATAGTCACTGATCCATTTACATATTAAATTAAATTCACTCTCGCAAGGACGTTCTATTTTGCATTATATAATATATCAAATAATACAACCTTATATTTTTCTTTAAAATTCTATAAATTCAAGGTTTTGAACAAGTTTTAGATAATTTCAATGAGCGCATTCCCTCTAATAGTTATGAATAAATATTAACTACTTGACCTTACGGCACCTCAGGCGGTGACCTAGTTATAGATCGAGTCTATTATTAGACTTCCGGTAAATAATGACAAGCCCTATACAGGTTAAGGTAATAAATCAGAACCTTCTTAATACCTTCAGACCTTGTAGAGTGTTATCATACTGAAGACGTTGAAGTTAGTAATAATAGAGGTGGTTGAGTGGCATGTGCGATCGGCTGGCGTATCAATGGTCATGGGTTCAAATCTCCATGTAAGTAAGGACTTTTTCCCAACCCAAGGGCAACACTGAGTCCACCAAGCTCCTAATGGGTACCTTTAAGTCCCATAAACGATGGTCGTGGGGGTCCTAATGTTTCCATTAGAACTTACTAGGGGCGTGGTAGACCTTGGTCAGCGGAGGACTTTCTTAGTGTTAGTCATTCATCATTTTTATTGTGGCTTTAACGTGGGCTAGATCCTACACCCCTCAGCTTGTGAGGCGAGCGCACTATTGACTTCGCTGTCCAGCCGCCTGTGGGTACCTAACACTAGTTAAAGAAACAAAGGTGCCTGGGTATTGGGTGGAACCCTCATAGCTGTGGCCTGTGAATATCTGCGTGACTTGCCAAAAGACCGGCATGGTCTATGGACTCAATAATCTTCTGTATAGGAGCGTCTGAATAGATAAGACAATATTCACAGAAGATATGCAACTTCTTCAAACTTAACGTCACTGAGCAAAGTATCACATACTACTAATCCCTTTAGAACAATTAATTTCAAGTTAGTAATAGTGAAAAAAAATAAAGGTATTATTAGTGTATTGTTTTATTTGATGAAATTTTTATTTTTTATCAGGTGGTTGAAATGGAAGATACAGATTTTCCTACAGAGAACCATGACTTAAATGAAAATGTTGATCAAGTGAAAGCTGCAGGGGCTGACAGCAAATAAGGTGTTCAAGTCAGCTATAGTGCGATAACTTTCTCATGTTTATTGTAAATAACTTTTTTTAAAAATTGCTGAAATTGTTGAACCCATTTTCAACTTTAAAAAATCTTTTTGCATTATTTCACCCGTGATCATTTTGTTCCTGATCATTTTGTTGGTCTATTTACATTGTTCATTGTTAATATTAAAATCATGCAGTTTGTGTTCAAATTTTTTTATTTTTTTTTACCCATGACAAATCTGGGTAATGTGTATACAAACTTCTTATCTACAAGTATTAGACTTTTGGTTTGAAATATGAAAATGAAGTTTTTAAACTTCATGTAGTATGTTCAGGTTAATGTACTTTTTTTTGTGAACTTATTATCATTATCCACTTAATCTTATATGTGAAATTGTAATTAATTTTCCTAAAACTAATGTTACATTTTCTTACTTTATGCTTTAATCTTTTCACTGGTTCTTAAATACTCCTGGGAAAAACCAACAAATTCCATATCAAAATAAATATATTCAATCGGAATAATCCATTATAATTACCAACCTTCCCTGTTTTTTTTATTCCTTCATGTTTAGGCATTTTTTGTTATCTCTAAATTAGTAATACTTAAAAAATTAACAAAATGCAGCCATGGATGTAACCATTGAAGTGACTTTTTGAAAAACTATGTGATAAACTCTGACCTCTGTATTTCCAACACAACTTTTGCACTGGGCTAAGATGTTGGAAAACAAAATATTAATCTTGCAGTGTACGGGTTATAACACACAAACCAAGCCATATTGACTTATTACATGTTCAAAGGGTTTTAAAGAAATACTTCTGTAGATTTTGAAACACTCTCTGTAAAAAAAATATGAACATTTATTTTTAAAGCCCAGCCCCAGTATTCCACTCTAGAATATGATGTCTCACTTACGATGTTATGGAACTTTTATACGCATCTGTAACTGCAGCCTTGGTTCAGCATGTAAATTGTTCGAATTGTTAAAAAAATATTTCTTATTGTTTTTTTTATTTGTTTTTTTTGTACAGGTTTTAAAATGTTACTATAACATAGAAAGTAATAAAATTTTGTTTACTTTTTAAATAGCAGTCTTAATTTGTTTATTGTTGGAACAGGAAATTAGAATGCTCATGCCTAACTGAATGCCTTGTAAATTAAGGCAAAAGTCTAATCTGTCTGTATCTTCCCCAAAGCCTGGAACTGAACTGGATGCATCCAGGTATCTAAGTTTATGAATGTGTAACTGAAAGAGGAAAGTTTACTTTTTAACTTCACCAACTTCAAAAGAAATGTCCACACATTTTCTTTTCTGCAGATATACATTTAAATGTTGAAAAATGTTAAGGCTGAAATCAGGCTAGGTGGAAAGAAATTAAACAAAGGGAAAGAAGTACAGAACAAGTGTGACAGCAAGAAGCCTTCTTTAGTAAATCAATAAATTATCTTTTAACAGTCCTCAAAAGTGAAATAATGATTTGTAATGGCAATAGGGGATGGTAGAGTGTAACACAGATTGGCCTTGTTTAAGGGCCAGAGTGTGAAGTGAATGAAGAGATGATGCTAAACCTTTGTGGTTTTGACTGAGGTCCAATAATTCAGATTGAGTCGAGTTTATCCTCAAAGCAGACTGGCAGGCGTTAAAGGACAGAATTGGGATGAGTCATGTCTTTATGGTCACTTCTTTTGAAGTGTTTATTGACAGAATATTATTGTTCCAGTTGAGTATGTCCAGAACATCACATCTCCCCAATGTACCGCATGAGGTTGTGCTGGATATTTATAGGAGTATGATTTACAGACATCAAATGACTGGATATCGTTTTATTATGTAATTGAACTAATTGTCAAACTGGCTCCAATTACTAAATCACCACCATTTAGATATTGTCAATATTTATCCAAAATAAAAGAACAGCGTTATTTCTATTGAGAAAAGCTGGATTTAATCTTAGACTTTCCTTTTTTTTCCAGAGGACATATAAAACACTTTAATTTTAAGGTTTTGTCCTTGTAAAATACACTAAATGATTTTATAAATATGTGTTATCCTGCTTGTAAATGAGACTTTTTTTTACTAAGTTGCGGAAATAAAAGCCATTTTTATGAGCCCATATTATATTTTGAAAAAAAAATATTGCCAAACTGGAATAAGTCACTTAGAAATATAAAGCTACATACTACATGTATTTTATTCTAATGAAATGTTCAAGTTTAAAGAATGAAACTAAAATCTAAAATTTTTGCGAATGAATGAGTCTGTTATAGTATAGGAACAGAGATCTAAGTTGGCACAAATACTTACCAGACAATCTTAATGCTTGTAATTTTTGGACATGTCTTCTCCCTATGCACCCCATACATTTTTTTGACCCCCCCCCCATTCTTCTCTTACACACCCAGCTCCTTTTTGTAAAATTATTATTGAATGAAAAATGTTCTCCATTATTGCTATCACCATAAGATGAGTACATCTTTCCCTCTGACCTGTAACCTGAGACCTAGACAAGAAGGCGAAACATCAATACATGAATTACCTTATATACTCAAGTATAAGTCGAGTTTTTTTTCACAAAATTTCAAGGCAAAAATCAAGGGGTTGACTTGAACACGCGAGACTCATTTTATATATGCCAAAAGTTTACCATGGCGATCACTGAAGAAATGTAAAATTCTACTTTAGAAGATACAAATCAGAGGGACGACTTATACTCGAGTATATACGATAATTATTCAGCCTTCCAAATACAGCCAGAATTTCCCTCCTTAGGCAGATATACTTAAAATTTGAAGTGAGCTACTTCATTTCAAATCTAATAAAAATTCATATGAATTTCAATGAGTGCAAGCATATGAATAATCCTTGACATCTAATGTGTGTGACTTCATCAGTCTTCTGCTTGAGAGCCTGTGCGATTCATCGTTACCTCCAAATTAATTAGTGCAAAAGTAAACGTACAGTTGAGATCTCTCTCTGATTATCTCCCAAATCCAACCCCAACTCCAGTGCATGTGTAAGTGGATGGGTCTAAGGATTACGGATTAAACATGAGGCTGGCTAATTTTTACTTGTGGTACTTGAGAATATACATAATTCAAATTTTTCCATTAGGGAAAAGAATGAAAAGCAGTCATGTTAGAAAGTGACAGAAATAAATTATAATTTTTAAAATGAAATAAGTAATTCCACACAGCTGTTCTAAATTTTTTTTTAATATTTAAAATTTATACACATACATTATTTTTTTACAATTTGTACAATAACATTTCAGAAACGTCGTTAACATTATTTTCCCGCAGCCAAGGATGTAGATGCGAGGGATTAACAAGAGCTCAAGTCCAGAGTCATGTTTTTTTTCAGGTTCAGACATAAATGTGTTATTTACATAATCTATATCAAGGGAATCATAGATTCCAGTCTTAAATTTGGGTCATGAAGTTGGCTCGACAGTGACCTAAAAATAAAAGAGAAGAAAAAATGTAATCCACTTATTGATTTTTTAAAAACAAAAATTGTTTAAAGGTAAGGCAATCAATTAATTTCTGGTCAACATTTAATTTTGTGTTGGACATTTTTGGCTATGGAGAGAGATGAAGTACTGTTTCAGTATGGTACTACAAAATTAATGATCAAAGATTTTTGTACTTGTAATTCTGATTTTAAATTGACTTATGAGTTAATTTTAAGTCTGGCACATAACTGTGTGTGCAAGTATGAAGAATAGTGCAGTATAGCACATAGCAAAATGGTTAACAGGGAGATAAATGAGCTTTGACAACTTACTGATAAACTCTGACACAGGATCTTTCCCACCACTTGTCCGTAAAGTATCTGTCACTGCTTTGTTTTCTATCAAGGGTAGTAATAACTGTACAAATTCTACTGTATATGGGGGAGCAATCATGTCAAGCAGCTGCAGAGCAAAATCCAAATTTAAACACTTTACATCTGCAAGGCTCATAAAAATGTAACCAAAAAATGTTGTTTTAAACTGAAAAATATTTGCTGAAACCCGGAGCCTTATGTGATCATTTTCTTTGCGCATATTTAATTTAAAAAAAACAAAAACTTTTAGTCCCAAACAATTTTTATTAACTCATTCCCTTTTAAGTACTACTTCAGTGCTTACTAAATTCGTAGCATAATTTTTATAGCATGTGATGCCATTGTCACATAGCCGAGTGGGCGTGACCTTATTAACTCTGTCTCACAATAAATCTATGAGGCACTGTTTGAATAATATAACTTTTAATCACAACTTCTATTTACATTAATTTACATCCAGTATATCTCACGTCCGTAAAATGGAACCACACACTCTGTCGCCATGTTTTATTCTCTCTGTCATGTGACCACTAACAATTTTCCTCTCTCACGTGACATTACCCCCATGCAAACAAAAAAAAATGTTTATGCAATATAACATTTTTTATCTTAATAAAATTCCTTTAAGCTGTATGTCAATCTGACATATTTAACTTCCTTATAATAGATATCAAAAGGTATCTAATAATCCACTCATAGTCTTTTTAATAACTGAAAAATATCATCACACATGAATTTAAATGTTGATAAAAAATCATCCTGAAAATAGATTAACATATAAGCCATCAATAAGAAATCTTTATACAATATAATCAATGATGCTTATGTCTCTTTGCCAACTATGTTGTATACTCTGGTACAACACATAATACCTGTTAGATAATCAATTTGCTATCATCAATATTCATAATCATAATAATATGAGTTCAGACATAATCTGAAATAACAATATGTGCGAAGACATCACCAGTCTGCTTGCACTGAAATAATAAATATGAACTTTTAATATAATTGTAATATTGTTACATTGAAATTAAATTGAAATGCATTTTATTAGTCATAATATTTACTATTAGGTATATCCTCCAGTGGAATTCACAAATCACTTCTTGTCCTGTATCCTGTACATAATAATGTTGTTAAAATTAAAACAGTTTTTAGTTCAATTATTTTTGAATTCACATAATGTCCGTGTTTGAAATCATTCTGCTTAAAATGTCTGCAAGCACATTGTCTTTTCCTTTGACAGATTTGATATCGAATTTGTAATCCGCTTATAGCATTGTATAGTTCAAAAATAGTTATTCTTCATCTGACGAGTATGAATTTAAATAGATGGGCTTTCAATGCTTCTTCTGACTGATAAATGTTCAATAATTCGCCAACTACGATCACGATTAGGTCCATTCACAATATCAATTCCAGCATCTTGAATAAGTTACTTAGCTGTAGAAATGTTATTTCTGCTTCCCGATAATTCAATAGAATTTCGACCAGATGAGTCACCATCACAAGATACCTTTATTCGACATCCACTGTCTGCTTCAATGTCTCTGATTCTGCTTCCTCTATGACCAATGATTCTTCCCACTTCATGTGATTTCACACAAATGATTTCAGACTCTATAGTACCATTTTTATCTCTGCTACTATGGTCTTCATCCTTTTTATTATATACATGATTGTCAATAGTGGCTATAGTGTCACAAGTTCTTACTTCTTCTTGATTCATATTTCTTCTATTTCTATAATTCATTTCTTGGTTTACATTCCTTCTCCATGGTTGATCAAAATTTCTTATTCTGGATTCAAAATTATATTTTCCTCTCCATGTTCTTCTGTCTTTATTATAATCTCTATGTTTGGAATTATAATTATATTTGTCTCTCCATGATTTTTTTCTTGATTGTAACTGCCTCTCCATGGTTGTCTATCTTGGACATTATCTTTATATCTGTTTCTCCATAATTTCTCTGCTGCATCTCCATGCAATGGATTTTTATTTTCTAGTTTTGATGGAAATTTTATTTGCTTGAGGCGTTTAGACCATTCTCCAATTTCTTCATCACTCTCTTCGTCTTCATCCATCAAGCCAAACATTTCCTCCTCTTCCTCATCTTTATTTTTGTTGTGATCACCCAGATCAATTTTATTTCTTGAATCGGTAAATTCACTAATCTCATTTGTAAAAATCTCTACAACATCTTCTTGAGATTCCTCTTCCAAATTATTTTCAGCCTTGTTACTCTCATTGTAATCTTTCCTTTCACTTCGTTTTAACTTCATATCTCTCAAATATATTTGTAATTTTAAATTATCATTCTTCAATTGTTCTAGTTCTCTTCTTTCAACTCTTTGTTCTCTTTCTTCAGCTCTCTGTTCTCTTACTTTGTCTTCTACGAATTCTTGTAAGTCTGTGCCACTCAAACCAAATTCTTTGGCTATGGCCGTGAATTTTTCGTAGTAATCCATTCTTGCTTCAAAATTATTTAATTATATGTGTTCTTTAATCTTTTATTTCCTTTATCACTTTATTCACACTGCTGCTTAGTGTTTTTCTCTATCTAGTTCACGCTTTTATTGTTTATAGTTGTGTTTTGAATCAACACACTAGGCTGGTACCACTTGACCTGGATATCAGTGTGTCACTGCACCTGACCCAAATAGTTTCACTGCTGTAATGTTTCGTGACCTTGACTTTGACCTGGATGCGTTGACCTCGACTTGTTATTTAAATTAATTCTGTGCACGTTTTTACTTGTCCGCCATATTGGAAAAAATGATACTTGATGTCAAATTTTCTCTATTTGTATTGAATCAGACAAGAAATTTCTTTTTAATGTTTCACAAACCTCCTTTTAATAGAATAAACAGTCTCCTCCTGAAACACAGGGTATTTCTTAAACTCAAACTGGCAATATTTTCAAAATTTGAGTTCACTCCGAATGTTTCAGTTTCACAATCACAATGTCAAATTCTTCTATTTTCTTCTTATACCATATGTTTAACTTCTGACACCATATATGTCACATAGCCGAGTGGGCGTGACCTTATTAACTCTGTCTCACAATAAATCTATGATGCACTGTTTGAATAATATAACTTTTAATCACAACTTCTATTTACATTAATTTACATCCAGTATATCTCACGTCCGTAAAATAGAACCACACACTCAGTCGCCATGTTTTATTCTCCCTCGTCATGTGACCACTGACAATTATCGTTACCTCTCTCACGTGACAGCCATTAGAAAAATATATCTTTTTAAAATAATTAAATATTCATTAATCTAAAAAATAAAAAGATAAATAAATCAAGACATGAATAATTATGTTTAATAATAATATATCAATCATGGAATCAAAAATAAAAATAAAGACATTAAGTGATTTTTGGGCACCTTGGGTGAACACCTGCTAGATAATAGATGCGCCACACAAAATTACACACTGAATAAAAGTGCAGAAAGATGAAAACTTCGTTTAAAAAAAAATTGAAATTGAAATCAATCAGAACTACATCATTGCCGGAAATGTCAAGGAAAGTGAGATTTCAATTCTTTTTTTTCCACAGGGACTCCCCAGAAATGCATTTACTGGCATCGGGGAGCAATGAGTTGACAATATGCTGTTGTCAAGACTAGATGAGGAATAAATTAATTCAATAATAATTAATTTTTAACGTGTGCACAAGGCAGGCATTAGGTGGTTTAGCTCGTATTGAAATGACTTACCTCTGTGACAAAATGTCTGACCAAAGAGACTTACCTCCGTGACAAAATGTCTGACCAAAGAGATGTCTGTGTCATCAACACACTTTGTTATAAAGGTTACAACTGGTATTACACAACCCTTGTGCAGTAAATGCAGCATGCGATCCAGCACCATCTTCTTTAACTCAAGCTGGAACATGAGAGAGTTAAAAAAAGTGATACTAAAAACAGATAAGAAGTCCCTATCAATGGGCAAGATTTTATAAATTATAAACTTTTAGTGTTCTCTTCATTCATAATAAATATATATATTTTGGGCACACTGCCTAAAGCAAAAGCAAATTTGAATTTATTTGATCTTTAGTGGTTCTAAAACATGATTCTCACTCTGACAAGAACATCAAGCTCATCGTAGGAGTTCTCAAACAGCCGTGTCAAAAGTGCAAGAGCTTTATGATGTAGCAATGTGTGGTTGGATACAATCTATAAATGAAAACACACAGTAAAAAAATAAAATTAATATTCTTATATATTGTATTATAATATGTTATAATATTATAATACGATTTATCATGAGAAAAATACTTTAACTGACCTCATCCACGAGAACCAAATGAAGCGGCGTATGATCTGTGTTCAGCTTAAAGAAATTGGGCTCTGAGACCGTCAGGTCCACCCAATGAAGGACGCCCATTCCAACCACAGGAAACCTGCAAGAAACAACAGAAACATTTATCAAAGTAAATAAGGAGCCTGTCTCAACAACAAATCCATTATTCACCCAAGTAAACATTGTATTGAACAAGTTTTAAAAAAAAATTGTCATACATACTTAATACAAGAAAATAATGTGTTCACTTCTGCTATCAGCTCGGATGAACCTTTGTGATTGGCTAAAAGTGTGTGTGTTTTTTCAATGGCTTGTGTGGTAGACTTCAACTCCTCTTTGTTTAACCTTCGACCTATAACAAAAACAGATATTGATTGGAGCCATTGATAAGAAACCTCAATATTTTATAGACGTAAATTAGATCAATTACAAAGATGGCTAAAAACTACGCTTGTAAAAAAAAACAAACCTAAGTGCAAATGGCTACAATGATTTAGGTCAGGGGTCTCCAAACTTTTCTGACGGAGTTTGAGGGCCAACTACACACAGTTTTGTGGTAAACTATAGGTAAAAATAGTATATTTTTTTAAAGATTAAAAGGTCTCCAGGGGCCGGATGAGAGGGCCTCTCGGACCGCATCTGGCCAGCGGGCCGTAGTTTGGAGACCCCTGATTTAGGTAAATACAGTTTAAAAAATCTTTTTAGCTGTAGATAATTTTGAAATTTTAATTTGAGTTTATACCTTTTCCTCTTCGTGATGACTCAACAACACTGACAGAGTAAGCCAAGAGAAAAATATACTTTGACTTGTGCTCTGGGCTGATCTTACTGGTGGGATTGTAAAGGGCGTCAACCAGCAGATCTGAAATAGAAGTTACGGGGAAAATTTCATACATTATAAATAAATTATACAGGTTTAAAAGAAGTATACAGAATGGGCATGAAATGGGTCAGGTAATTCATATAACGCATTTCAGGTTGCCTCGTTCGCCTTGCCCTAAGGCCGGCCCTGCCCCTCCCCCTCCCATAGCTACGCCACTTCACTTATACCCCACTCAATAACCATATTTTTCTATCCACCTTGATTGCAGTCCCGCGCCACTTAAATCATTTCGTGGAAAGAGGCTTGAAATTATCTAATTTATTTGTTCATGCACATCCACTACACATTAACGCAGGGTCAGAAGAGATACAAAATCGGTAAAATGAGACTAATAATAAATCACGATTATAATTAGTCATATTATATTGAACAAAGAATTCAAGTGAGATTTTAAAGTTGTCTCATTTCAGATATCTAGTATGTTAACACGGGCAATTTGATTTCACTTCATTAATGGTTTATTTGCGAACTCTTCTCCTGGAGCAATGCATCTCAACCTTTTTTTTTGGACCATAAAGTCACTAAAAAAATGTTCATCACTTGGAGCAGGGGTGTTAAAATACATAGTCAAAAATGTCTTTTCTAGTCAATTGTCCAGTGCATGGATTTCATGTGTGATATTTCTTCTGTTCCACTGATGGAGATGAGAGCAGTGCAGTGTCAGTCATTACTTTCATCGATAGTAAAGCAAGGGAGAATGCAAAAAAATTCTTGACTTCTCTGATCAGATGTTTTGACAATAGTGACCATCTTACATACCCATTCAGCAGCTGTATTTCGGCTAAACTAAGACTTATAGGTGCATCATCTGAATTTTTGTCTAAACACACGAACTCTGCAGGGCTTCAGAAATTCTCATTTTTTGAATGGTCAGACCGATTTTGCGATATCCTCTGCCGCAAAAAGTCTTGCTTGCACAGCAACTTCAGTTTCGTGATTTTGTTTTGTTGAAAAAAAGTCTGCTGTGATGTTAGATGCCTCTTCCATCTTCCACCTACTGTGGCGTCTGGTCTGTTTTCAGGCTATTTTAACTTGTCTTGATGTTTTATCTGGCAGCACCGTCTCATATTATATTCCTTGACCACAGCCACATTATTTCTACCAATTAGATGCAGAGGTTTAAGGCCAATTTCAGGAAAAACAACATCCAGCCTCCAAAAGGCTTTGAGAGGTTATGTTTATGTTTTCAGAATTAAATTTCCTCTCTGTCCTTCTTAAAGTTACCTCTGATTAATAAAAAAAATATTGTGTCTTGACCAAAAGACTTGATTGATTTCAAGTTCGCTGTATCAGGAAAAGGTTATGAAATATCCAGATACCACACCACTCCATGGCCAACAGGTGACCAATGCTTTCTAGTCCGGTGTGAGGCAAGATGGTTTGCTTTCAACTTTCCTGTTAGCCATTGACTGAGTGATGAAAACATCCACACAGCAGAAGGGAAATGGTATCCAATGGAATTTGTGTATTGTTGCAGCCACTTTTGAATGTACAGTAGAACCCACTTATCTCGACATCGGTTGACTCGCCAACCCTATTAAGTCGACGTTTTTTATTGGAACCGCCAAATTCTCTCTTTGTCTTAGCATTTTCTCATCGGTTATGTCTATTCTTTTATGTTGCCTAACCCTAATATCTCGAGCACAAAAGAGGGCCAAATTTGCAACTTAACGTTGGTTATCTCGATCCCTGTCTGTTCGCCTAGTGATGCACTCTCGCATTTTTAGTTAAAAATAGCATCAAAATCTCGCTTTCCTCGAGACTTCCGGCTATTGTGTGATTATACGAGATTTCAATAAAAATTACAGGATGATTTTTATCTTGCTTCACTTGATCGGTGTGTGAATTAGTTTGACGCGTCTCTATCAAGTATGTATTCACCCGAGGTGCTAGAAAATCGCGTTATCAGTCTTTAATCGTCATTATTTCACAGTGCATATTATATTATTATTATTAAACTTAATTCATTTCCTGATGCATTAGTCATTTTATTTTTTAAGATAAATGAATATCTTTAGAAAATAAAATAAAGGTTTGTATCGCGAATCGACGGCGGTTTTTATTTAATATTGGTAAATTTCTGCTGTTAGCTGGTGCACATATGCCTTTTGTTGTTAGCAAACATGCATGTGCATTTTTATAGCGTGGCGATTGCTTCATCAAACAAATAACAGCAACGCTGTTGTGTAAAAAAAACACGTCCAAAAACATGTGCATGTACATTCTCATTTATTTATACTAGTGATGGGACGATACCAAAATCATAGGGTGCTTACTGTAAACAAGGCTCCCCAGATTTTAGGATATATAACAGAATACAGACAGTTTAACCGATTAGCATCAAGTTAGCGAAGGAATTCTGAGTCCATTTTAAGCTGACGGGACGGACCCAAGGAAGATGGTTTGGAAGAGAATGGTTTGGGGACAATGAGAGGATGTGTAGGTTACACGGGGCGAGTTATATATTAGTGTAGCTTGTAAGGAAAGTCATGCAAGTGCCCTCCAAGGCACAATATCCCTCAATCTGGGAATCACTGCTGTAAATGATGCTAACTCATTGTAACAAGCATCAAGCCCCATTAAAAAAAAATCAACTAATGTTAACTGGGAGCGCGCAAGAGAGGAAAACACGATGTCACCAACGGACCCGCTGTGGCGGGGCAGGAGTAGCTGAATTCGTTATGTACTAGGGAAAAAAACAGCGCTAACGCAACAAGGGGTTATATTTAAATGGTCCTTAAAAACGAATGGTCTTAAAAACCTTAGGAAAGAGTGAAGAAATATTAGGGTCCCAATATTCCGATACAATGCCGATTGATCGTCCCATCACTAATTAACGCACATCATGTACATAAAGAAATTTTTTGCCGCCACATTGGTTTTCGTTTATCTCAATCATTGGTTATCATGATAAGCAAAAAGAAGAGCAAAGTCCCTAACGTCAATACCACCAGTATGGCACCCATCATGCTAGAAGAAAAAGCCAGCATTACAGACAAGGCGGGAGGGATGTTGATGTCATACCAAGGGTTGGGAAGGCAAAGGCAGCCATCCAACAACTCGAGAATGTCTGGGTCTGTAGAGACCTGAGCGGCAATTGAAAGATAAGGACCTTCAAGGCCACTGTGAGGTCAGTGCTGCTCTATGGTGCAGAGACACGGGGAACCACAGCCGCAAACCTGAAAAGAATTCAGTCCTTTATTAATAATAGCCTAAGAAGGATTCTCAGGATTCACTGGCCGGACAAAATCAGCAACCTGGGGTTACGGAAACAAACAAGGCAGAAACTTTTAGATCCAGAGATTCTAGAGACAATTGTTATGGATTGTCCGTACTCTGCGAAAACCTGCTTCCAGCACCTGGAACTGGTGACCCTTGGGGGAAAGCGGACCAAGAAACGCTAGGCACTGAGAATGTGGAAGGAGACATCAAGAAACTTGCCCATACAAAGCGGACCAAGAAACGATAGGCACTGACAATGTGGAAGGAGACATCAAGAAACTTGGCCATACAAAGCGGACCAAGAAGCACTAGGCACTGAGAATGTGGAAGGAGACATCAAGAAACTTGGCCATACAAAGCGGACCAAGAAACGCTAGGCACTGACAATGTGGAAGGAGACTTCAAGAAACTTGGCCATACAAAGGGAGATGCTAGGAACGGCCTACGGTAGAGTTGCCTCGAGGACTCCAATAGGTGGCCTATGTCCCATGAAGGAATGCAGATGTTGTGATACACAACTGCTCCCCCCAAAAGATGAGAAGGCAGAATAAGAACAGTCTACTTAATTTCTTATGAGTCCATTCAAAACGAGCAACAGAATGTTACAGGGCAACTATAATAACCAACCAACATCAACTCATTACACAACTTTGATTTTCACTCAATCTGATTGAAGCTATAACCCTATCAGGTAGGATATTGTTTCAGAAAGCTGCTAATTTTGGAAATTGATTTGCACTTTGTATCGCAGGGTAAGGAAATAATGTGCACCTAAGTTTTCTCTCAGACTTCATATTATTGTACATTGGTCAAGACCTCTCGGGTCAGAGAATGTTGTATGGTTGGGCCAGATGTTGTATGGTTGGGCCAGATGTTGTATGGTTGGGCCAGATGTTGTATGGTTGGGCCAGATGTTGTATGGTTGGGCCAGATGTATGGTTAGGCCAGATGTCATATGGTTTGGCCAGATGTTGTACGGTAGGCCAGATGTTGTATGGTTGGGCCAGATGTCATATGGTTTGGCCAGATGTTGTTGTATGGTTTGCCCACATGTTATATTGTTGGGCCAGATGTCATATGATTTGGCCAGATGTTGTTGTATGGTTTGGCCAGATGTTATAAGGTTGGGCCGGATGCCTGCGCAGCCGGGGCATTTTCAATCTTATCAAAATAAAATGATGATATAATATATACTACCTTAGTTTAAAAATCCGACTTACCAAGAAACTCAGGAACTCTGATGAGTGCCACAGGAGGTCCTTCCCCTTCTGAATACATTTTATAAAGCTGCAATAAGATCAAACTGTATTTTTACCGCAGTCCTATTCTATACGATATTCTTTTAAAGCTATAGAGATAGATCTACACATTGACATGAAGTGCTTTCTGTGATTCAAATATGTTAGGCCTTTTCCATTATAAAAATGCCATATAGAGCCCAGTGAGCAAAATATATCTATTAGACAAGATTTTATTTCCAAAACACATGTCTTTGCAACTCAAATTAATTGTTATGCAAAAACTACTTTAAAAGAACAGAATCACTAAATTTGAAATGTTAATATAAATATAATTCAAATTTATTTCCCACATTAACTTCTTTGATAATTTGTATTTGATGGTCGTGAAACTACAACATTGAAGTATTTAGTGAAGAATGCAAAGTGCCTAAAAAACTACAACATTGAAGTATTTAGTGAAGAATGCAAAGTGCCTAAAAAACTACAACATTGAAGTATTTAGTGAAGAATGCAAAGTGCCTAAAAAACTACAACATTGAAGTATTTAGTGAAGAATGCAAAGTGCCTAAAAAAGGCATTAACCCTAAAGAATTTGAATATTTTTGGCAAGTCAAACAACAAACACGGCGCGAGATAAAAAAATAATCTTTGATCTCATATAATGTTTACTGACCACAGTAACATCTGCAGGGTTCAAAGCTTGTCTTGATAACATTGATGAAAGGGCCTGGCAGGCACGAGGATACTCATTGGCATGTGTTAATGCAACTGTTATTGGTGTCACTTCAAGACCTCTGCCAGGGAAAGAGAACGATTTGATAAAGAGATATCAACTGAAATTTACGAAAGACTTATTCTATGGAAATGAACAAAGCATCAATAGGAAAATGTGTTTAAATATATATTTGAACACGTGTTTTTAAAGAACAAGAAAACGTGTTAGATACTAAAAATTTTACTTTAATTTATGTAACTTAACATTTGTATTTAAAAAAAGCATCATACTTTTATGAAAATTTAAAGTAGAAGCATAGGATTAAAATATGACACATCAAATTAGCAAAGATGAGGGCAGAAATTTTCCTCCATAAAAGAAAAGATTAAAAGTTCATTTAAAGACAGACACAAGGTAACAAAAGAAAATCTACCATTAAATCCTACATTATAAGAAGTAGGAGCTTGTATTTATTCTTAATATTTAGTTGAATAGGAAAATTGCGACACTTGTTTTTTTTTCTAATATAAAATTTAAAATAATTTGTTCACGTATTTTAGTAAAGAAACAAAATTAAATTTCATATTATGGAGTAACATTCTAGTCAAGATGAAAGGCAAGGAATGTCAAGGTCAACTCACTTGGCCACAGCAGCTTTTTGCAGCTCCTGGCACAACCTTCTCATGTTTGGTCCCCCCTCTGACTCTTCAGCTGTTAGGTGCATCAGAAGTTGGCTGTATAGATATGTGTGCTCTCCATGACAAACCATTTTCTAAGAAATACCAGAGTGACAAACCATTTTCTAAAAAATACCAGAGTGACAAACCATTTTCTAAGAAATACCAGAGTGACAAACCATTTTCTAAGAAATACCAGAGTGACAAACCATTTTCTAAGAAGTACCAGAGTGACAAACCATTTTCTAAGAATTATTAGATCAGCCAGTCAATTAGGAAAGAATTATATACATATTACATGCTAAATAGAAACAGTTACATGCTTATAAATCAAAGATTTAATTAAAGCTGGTATGTCTTAAGTGCTTAAAGTTTTACATACTGTGAATTCAGGCAGATGTTTTTCTAACGCTTCTTCTCCGCCTTCTAAAAATGTAGCTATTGATGTTTTCAGAACTCTGGTGAAAACTTCAATTTGGTGGCAGGCGGTGGACACAGAGGTGATCTCCCCTTGGAAACCAGCATCAGAAATCATCTGTTATGGGTAAAAGCAACATTATATTATAATGTAGTATTAAAAGATCGAAAGAGAACTTCAGCTTAATTATTTTTTACAATAAAAATTCAATTCAATTGCAACAAAATCAAAATGTACAATCTGTGACGAAATTTATGGAGTCAAACTCATCTGCGCACGGGAAAATGAAAACTCACTATCGTCTGACCCGAAAACGTCAACAATGCAGCGACTCGACCTGATTAGGCATGCCCCAGAATCATGCGACAGGTCACGGTTGCATGACTGAGAAACAACAAGTAACATCCAATCAGAAAAGGGATGAGTATGCTACCCATCGGGTATAAAGGGCAAGGCAAACCAAATAGCACCCTCTTTTCCGCCCAAGACGTCAGCCGAATGCAGTGACCGTATGACCATCATTCACCCCACTGTATCCGCTTACATCCTTGCAGCGAGTGAGCCGACATTGGTTTCGAGCCAGAATCCATTCTGGTTTCTATGCACCTACTGACCGGGAGAAGTGTTTCTATGCACCCGCCAGTACCGGGAGAAGTGTTGCTGTGCACCCGCCAGTACCGGGAGAAGTGTCGTTAACCTTCAGGACCAAGAGCTGGACCCACCGCTGTTCCAAGCGACTTGGACTGTCAACCTACCTCAGCCCTGCACCATCGACAGGAACCTGAGAACACCTCAACAGTTACCAGTATTACGTCCAACGTAAACTGATGCCGACAAACGCACGTTGCGTATGTCGAAGCCTATCCGTATAAACACACTATACGTATAGAAGCCGGTCATTCACACTTCCGTGATCACCGAAGTCACCTGGAACCATAGGTGAGCAGTATACCGAGCTTAAGGAACCGAACGATTCAGCTAGAGGGACCCTGCAGAACCAACCACACACACACATCAGCACTGACGGAGCCGTGTGTGGGGCAGCACTACCCAGCTGAACGCTTCATCACACCTACTGACCAGGGGAGCGTGCAGAACCAACCGCTACACAGAGCGGGGCGCGACGACCCCATTGCAATTAAGTATACACACCATAAACATTCGGTTACAAGGGTTAGCCTTGATGATGACAAAGCTAGGCCAAAGAAGGGATAGTTAATTGATTATATTACTGTTATCATTTGGAACCAGTTTCCACTATTGTGTAATTTATGTAAATAAATTTATTGTTACATTTTTACACCCTTTGGTCTGTTGATATATCGATTGAGAGAGATCACTAAAGTGTATGCGTTGTGAGCGGGAGGGATTATTTAGACAATATACCCCTAGACAAACTTGCCAGACATACAACACATCTTTCTCGCCACACAATCTATCTGCTACCTTGATTGTGAAGTTGAGGAAGAGACAATCTGGATATTGTTCAGCAAGTCTGTAAAAAACTGATCTCCATGTGGCCTGTTGTATCATTTCTGGCAGCCATTCAGGCATCTAAAGGAAATCGTTTTAACTATTACATTAATGAATGGGTATGTGGCAAGAATTAAAACTATTTCAATTAGGCATAATATCAATATGCAGATTTTTTCAGGTCAGGTTATATTTGCAATGCATGATTTTTAAGATGACGTGCCATTGTTGTCTAAAAGATTTAATCAACTGACATTGCCATCACTGTTGAAGATGGAGTCAGCTTTCTTTGGGTCGAAGTGTTTCATGACCATGTCCGTCATGTGATTCTCCACCAAGTGGGTCACTTCACTCTGAGGCACACCTGGAGAGCAGGTAAATTAGAAACATGACTTAAGTTAAAGGAAACAATGAGACAGTAAAAAAACACTAAAATGTTTCACTAAAAATGGATTAAAATAACATATTGAATTACAGTTTAATAAAGATTGTTTAAGTTAAAAAGAGATTAAGTTTTTAGTGCTAATCCGGACACCTGTATGAATTAACCAGCTGGCCATGACATTTACCATCCCTGCGATGGAGGTGAAGTTGACTGAGAGTAACTCAACAACTGTTGCAGGAGCTCCCCCAGCTTGTAGATATCTAATAAATAAACAAAACAGTATTGGTTGGACACACATTTACACCTACGTACAAACAAAAATAATAAGTAGGAAATCTGTTGACTTATTTGTCATTTATAATGGAATGGGCAAACAAAATGTTGATAAATGACTACTCTTAGTGTCAAAGGTAAATTAAATTTTTCTTTGGTGTCCCATAACCTAGTGGTCGAAGGGGGTTTTCATGTTTCCATTAGAACTTTCTCAGGGCTTGGTAGACCTGGCGGTGCCCATCTCCTCTCCAGGTTAAAATTAGGTATGTGGCAAGAATTAAATTTAATTAAAATTAAATTGGTGTTAAAAATAGTTTCCTTCAACATAGCTTAAACTAGTTGAACATTTTCAATCATGAACAATTTAAAAGATTTTCCTAAATATAAGTTCCCATCAATGAAAAATGAAGTTTATGGAAGATAAAGTAACATTGAAATATATATTCATAAATGCTTAAAATATGTCTTATTTTGAAATGTGACTATTAATTATGACCTTTAGTTAAAATCGATTGATAAAGAAAAAAATAAGAAAACATTAATAAATATTGAATAAATAAAACTAGGAACTGTCTACCGTTTGAGAACACTCAATATATTAGATTCCATAATAAAATCCCTCTGGGAAAACAGAGCCAGGCACTCTTCTTGTACAGCTTCAGCATCTTCTTCTTCCTCTTCTTCCTCCTCATCATCCACGCCATCTTCATCTCTATCTTCATTATACGACGGAGACTAGAAAGAAAGAACAATGGGAATAAATTAAAATATTTGTACTTTTTAAGCATTTTTATTACTAAAAAATTAAAACTAATTTTCAAATTTTAACATTGGAAATCACAGCCCTACAATTTATGTTACATACTATACATACACCTCAATTATCCTCAACATTATGACTTTAAAAAAAATTAGGACATAAGATTTATTTATCTAAATGAATGCATAATCAATTAACACCTCCCCCTCGGCCTTCCACAAATAAAAATTGAAATATACTAAAATTAATTTCATGACGTAATCATTGATCATTTGTAGTTGCTTTCAAGTTTTGTCTCTCTCACAACTCCACATGTTTTTTTCTACCATTAGAGAAAGGAGGCTGTCATGCAGCGAGCTAAATGTTTGATTTCTGAAAATCTGTAGATTGATTTTTTTCTTCTTGAGGATCAGGTGACAATTATTTACATGCATTATTGTTTCAGCATATTGATGGAAGAATAAATTACTTTTAGAGAAGTTGAGAGAAAAAATTACAGCATATACTTGTTCTATAGCCCGTTCGTTCATAAGCCGACCCCCCAACTTTTGAAAGAGAAAATTATTATAAGTGTATAACCCGCTCGCAAGCCGACCAAAAAAAAATAATAGGACAGCTTAAACAAAATGGTACACATTTTTTTTTAACTACAAGCTAAATGGGTCGTTATGATTGTTAACTTTGTACTGCCTATCTTTGTCTTTGTGCTCTTTATTAGGCAAGAGTTACCGGTATTTAAAAAAAAATTATTTGGTAAACAGTGAGGAATGCACGTACATTAAAATTCGTTGTTGAAAACAAAATTTGTGAAATATTTTAATAAAACGTTCACAAAAATAAATAGAATAATTAAATAAGGTAAGTGCAGATGTTTAATAATATATTATAGCTTCTGGTAGAGCAGTCGAATCTTATAGAATGTAGAAAAGGACCTTGATAATCTACAATAACAACACCGATATTCATTATACATGCAGAAATCACCTATGACCCGCTCGTAAGCCGACCCCCCAACTTTTCCCCCTTGATTTTTTCCAAAAAAGGTCAGCTTGTGAATGAGTAGATACGGTATGTTGAAGAACAAGACTTAGTTTTATAAGGGGTAAACTAAGACTGAAGAAAGATTAAATGATGATTTTTAAAAATTTGAAGGAAGAGCGTAGGAAGATGAAGGTGGTGATATATCTACAGCAAAGCAATATACTAAATGAATACATTGGGATGGGGTGTGGTATGATTGCTGCAAAGTTAAGTGTGTGTGATGCAGTGTGAAGGGGTGGGTGGGGATCATGCTATCTGTAACCAGATCATTTAAACACGACAAGATGATATTCGAGTACTAATTTGTCAGACAGCATGGAATTATTGATGCAATCATTCTTAACAAACAATAATCTCATGAATATTAATTTAGATATATGCATAAATGGCTGAAAAGCTGCGTTCCAATAATTAAATAGATGCACAAAATTGAATTCCCAGAAGTTAGAATAAATTGTGATTCTTATAATATTAAAGTGAGTTACCTGCATGTATTATTTGCCAAGTAACTTAAACAATAGATTAGATGGAAGCCACCAACATCTAGTTTGAAATTTGCATTGTTCCCCGTTTGAAGTGCTATTTAAACATTTAATCTTTTATAACTAGTGTGTCACCAGTCAAAAATGACGGAAGTTTTCAAAATAAATACATTTCAGCTGAAATCTCTTTATTTTGAATAAATGCACATCAGAATAAAAAATAATGTAATACAGAAATTTTATTTATTTTAATTTTATTCATTTATTTTCATATTGAACAATTTTATGTAGAACGTTAGAAAAGAGTTATTTTTGGTGCAGTAATTTGGTGTGCTGCTTTCTAAAATTAGTAGCGTCACGGACGGACAATTGAAAATTATGTATATTGATAAAATATTGTGAAAGGGTTACAGGGTTTTCAGTGACATAGTCATAGTTAGAGAGAGTGGGACTGTTTACATATTCATTAAGCACAAATATAATAAACAATCCAAGAAAACATTTTGTAAATACATGTATAAAATTTGAAAAAATGCACATATTTTCAAAATTCTATCCGTGGACATCAGGGTCATCCAGAATCATGTAGTTTTTAATAAAAATTTTGATGATGGACCACAAAAGAAAAAAAAAGGATATTAATTTTCTTTCATACGAGTAAAAGAACATTTTCCATAAATAATGTTTTTTAATTAAATTGTGTATAACAAAATGCAATATAATATTTATATATTTATCAATAGAAAACACCTAGAGAGACATGATATAATATGGATTTAATAAATTTCGGTTTAATCATGTATTATTTGTTAGTAAAATAATTTACTAAAAATTTATTTTTAGTGCTGTTTCTGTTTTTATTTTTTGTGACCTTGCCTTTTAAATTTCATTTAACATACCTCTGCATTAGTGAAAAAATCTGACATGAAAGGTGTCAGATTAACATTATGAAAATGAATGTATCATTCACTGGCTTTGTAAATGTATGTTTTTATTTGTTAGAGAGCTGTAAAATACCTTTAGAAAGAATAAAAACCTGATGATTTAGCGCTTTTATTTGTAAAATCTGTTATGTCATGTTTAATATTACTTCCTATATTTTATTCAATTTAATAAAGTCAAAGTCAAATAAATTTACACTAGAAAATTGTTTAAACACCTGAACGGCACTTCTACTTTTACAATAAATTAATAAAATATAAAACCTGAATTATATCTCTCTATAAACTCCTCTTACTTTTAATTGTAAGTAGATTGTAACCATTTCTGATTTAGCTATAGGGCAGCGGCTTGCTGTTGGGTCTAAAATGGCGCCCCCTATAGACGCCCTCGATGAACACTAAAAAGGTGTCACTAGAGCAGAAAAAAGATTATTAAACACGAAACTTCTAATCAACACCAAACTGATTGCTAAATATCGTATTTCAAATGATGAAACTGTAATATATGGCTTAAATCAATCACTTGCATCTGAATTATCGGCGACAATTGATAATGAAGTTAAGTCTGCACAATACTTTTCTTTAATTATTGAATCAACCATTAATATATCTAGAATTGATCGGATGTCAGTTTCCTTATGTTAATTTTTTTTAAAATCAGGACATGTTGTGGAAAGATTTAAAGGCTTTTATGGATAGCGAAGTCAATAGTGCGCTCGTCCCGCAAGCTGAGGGGCGTGGGATCTCGCCCACGTTAAAGCCACAATAAAAATGGAATGACTAACGCTAAAAAAGTCCTCCGCTGACCTGGAAGGGAGATGCCCACCAAGGTCTACCAAGCCCCGCCCCTAGTAAGTTCTAATGGAAAAATTAGGACCCCGTACGACCACCGGTTATGGGACTTTAAAAAAAATGTTGCAGCATTTGCTGAAGAAGATTTTAACGGAACTAAAAAAGTGAAACATTGATTTCACACCCTGTCGAGGACAGGCATACTCTGGATTAAGAGTGGCTTTCAAACTCAAATAAAGAAACTTTCACCCAATTGTTGTGCCCATGTTTTGAATTTGGCTACTATAGAAGCAATGTCTGTAAACTGTGATGTACAGTTGTTTTTTGACACAGCTTTAAGGTTGTATGCATTCCTTACGTCTAGTTTACCACGTCTACATACTCTTTAAAAACACCAGAAATATCAATATGAATCAACAGTCTGAAACGACTTTCTGATACAAGATGTGCAAGCCGTAAGCATGCAGTTCATGCAGTTGTTGACTATTATAGCCACACTTGATTCAGGGGAATCAACAGAATATAAAGGAAATGTCAGAGCAGAAGCTATGGGACTTTCTGTTTTAATAACAAAATATTCTTCTGATGCTATTTGTACAAAAGTTATCTTCGTGTCATCAAACTACTTGCAACGCCTTTGCAAAACAATTGATCGATGTTGAAAGAAATTAGTTTGTTGAAATGAGAAGCGATGAAGCTTTTGAAATTCTGAATGTAGATGTAAAATCATTTATTAACGAAAATTGTTCCAAACTAGATGTTAAAACAGAATTTAAAGAAACGCGAATTGCAAAAAAAAACAAAAAAACATGGCAGGTTAACTTAGCATAGAGATAAAATGGCTGATGATCCAACTACACTCTTTAAATCTGAAACGTACTTCACTATCATGGATACACTTGTAACACAAATAGATTATCGATTTAATGACTTTTGGGACACAGTTACATATTTATTTTGTGTTGATCCATCACAAATGTCGGAAGAAAATAAAAATTCTTTTCAAAGTTTATACAAAATTTACAAACACGTCATTAACCAAGCAATCGTAGAATATGATACCTTCTAAGATTTGTATGCAACAATACATGTATCATTGTCCAGTGAACTGCTAGTTAAAAAGGTTCAGCCATTCTTGACTGAAAAACAAATGGCATCAGGTCTCCCTAATTTGTCAATACTTTATAAAATTTACTTTACTCTTCCTGTTAGCAGCGCTACTGCTGAAAGAAGTTTCAGTAGATTGAAACCTATCAAAAATTATTTGCGCTCAAAAATGACAAACGAATGTCTGTCTGGATTGGCATCAATTTCAATTGAACGTGATCTAGCTGAGAACGTTGACTTTGAATCAACGATAAATCGTTTTGCTTCAATGAAATCCCGTATAAAGCAATTTATTTAAGGCTCACGGCTCATTCTTATCTTATCTTATCTGTTACAGACGCTCCTTCTATACAGAAGAATATCACGTCCTATGCTTATCCATGGTTTGTGTTTAGTCCTGCATTCTTGATAGAGTTTAAAATTTTTATTTAAGGAACTTAAAATCATTGTTTGTGTTAAGTTCGTTGATTTTCCCAAAGTTTGATGCTCAAACTTCCAATGAAAAATTATTCTTTTAAATTCTGAAGTAAATTGTTTAGTTTATTTATAAGTATAATATTATTGGCACTCTTTGTGTGTGTGTGTGTTACTAATCCTGACCAATCCGCTCCACCAAAGTCTCTGTGTTTTTCATTATGTGTAGCATCAGATTACCTGCTCTTAAACTTAACTATTTTGCCAGCTGAAATTCTCATTTTATTCTTTGAGATAGAAAACTATTACAAGAACTAAAAACAGTAGCTCTTAAAATTTTATTAGAAAAAAAAATAAGTTGTTCTCTTTGGAACCAAGTTCATAATTTACAGTCATCTTTTTATCCTACACATGATATATGCATATAATATATATATGATAAATGATTTCTTTTATTATAATTTTTTAGGCCTTTTATTAATTATTAACATTTTTTAAAATACATTATATTTTGTTTGCATTTGTGACCTATTACTCTCCTGAATATAAAGAAATGGTTTGTATATTGAAGAGATTCATTGCAATGGTTTGATGTAAGAAAGGGGATAAATCAGACCCTAGTAATTACAGGCTTGTATCACTTACTAGTATCACCTGTAAATTACTAGAACACATAATATATAGTAGAATAGTTAACCACCTTGACAAATATAATGCCCTATGCCCACATCAACACGGCTTTAGAAAAAACAGATCATGTGAAACACAATTAATAGATTTAATAGATGAACTATCAAAAGGCTTAGACAAAAATGATCAAATAGATACAATATTACTAGACTTCTCAAAAGCATTTGACAAAGTTCACCACCTTAGTTTACTTAAAAAACTTAACTACTTTGGAATCTCAGGTTCCTTACATCACTGGATCCAAGACTTCCTTTTGGGCAGGGAGCAAACTGTAATAATTAATGGATCTAAATCTGCACCCATAAAGGTTAACTCAGGAGTTCCACAAGGAACTGTGCTAGGTCCCTTACTCTTTTTAATTTATATAAATGATTTACCCAACAACATCGCAACAGGTACAAAAGTTAGGTTATTTGCTGATGATTGTATAATCTATAGAACAATTAAATCAGAACAAGACAGCAAAATTTTACAAAAAGACTTAGATGAATTGATAAAATGGGAAACTAACTGGAGTATGTCTTTCCACCCAGAAAAGTGTCAACTGTTAAGAGTAACAAAGAAAAAGAAACAAATAAATTCAAAATATTACATTCATGGAAAAGAACTGACCCAAACTAAAGATGCAAAATACTTAGGAGTCTTAATAAATGAGAAACTATCATGGAATCCCCATGTCAATGAAGTTATTAAAAAATCAAACAAAACCTTAGGCTTTATAAAAAGAAACTTTAACAAATGTAATAGAGATATAAAACTAAAATGCTACCTCACTTTGGTGAGACCTGTACTAGAATATGCATCTTCTGTATGGGACCCATCCACCAAAGAAAATATTGATAAACTAGAACAAATTCAAAAAAGAGCTGCCAGATTCATTACTGGAGAATATTTGAAACTGACAAGAATAACACCATTAGTTAAATCATTAAACCTTGAAACACTAGAGGATAGAAGAACCAAAAGCAAAGTAGTAATCATACATAAAGCAATTAATTCTAATTTAGAAATACAACACAAAGATAACTTAATACAACCCTAAGATAAAAACACCTTTCTTATTCCGTATGCAAGAACAAACACATACAAGTTTTCCTTCTTCCCGTCCGGAATTCGGGCGTGGAATGGGTTGCCTGAAGAATCCAGGAAAACCAACACTTTATCAGCATTTAAATCTCTAATAAAAATGCAGGACTAAACACAAACCATAGATAAGCGTCGGATGCAATAATCTTCTGTATAGAAGGAGCATCTGTAAACAGATAAGATAAGATAAGAAAAATAATATTAAATAATGTACTTTGAATGATCAACGCAGCATATATTATTTAACACTTAGTTATTTGTTTGAGTTACTGTCACTGCTATTTATGGCAAGCTGAACAAACTGATGAGTCATCGTGCAGATAGTACAACAAACTATTGGAGGCCTATAAAAAATTTAAATCAAATTCTACCTCATTATCAAAACATTTTAGATGTTTTATTTAGCCCAAAGACTATAAACATATTATACTGAGTTTTCTATGTTAAAGTCTGCTATGATATTCAGCAATTGAAAGTGAACACAAAGGATTATGAGAAATTTAGATTTTGTCACAAATAACAGTTCCCAAATTAACTACCATTTTCATAAATTCAATTGATTAGCAATAGCTACTTAAGACTAGATGTTACTTTTTGTCTAGCAAGTTGCCACATGGCAACTCTGAAAATGTTTGTAACATAAACAAAACAACTTAGATTTCATATTTAAGACTGCAGCAGTCTCTTAAGATGAAAACATATTAGAGCAAATCTCACATTTAAAGTGAGCAGAAATGTTTTTTTCAACATAAAATATAGCAATAAGAGTGAATCTCATATCAAATTTCTAATCTTCATTACAGAACCAGCAATTTAGACAAATGAATTTTATTTCAGCACCTAGAAATATTTGCACCAAGTGAATGAATAAAAAAATTGCGGCGCCCCCTGAAATTCTCCTGGCCCCCCCACGCAGACAAACCTAAATCCGCCACTGCTTGTAACTGTAAGTAATCATACATGGTGGTTTGGCAATTCAATTCAAAGACAAAACAGCGCCCATACTTGAGTTAAACTCAATCTCAGTAGTTAGTAGCCTAGCCCTCTCATTATATTATATTGTATAACACTGTAATAACAGTGTAAATTTTGAAAGCTTACTTGAACTTACATTTATAATTTATGTGGTAAATTACCCTTTATTAACTTTATTGAATTTATTGCAATTATTGATTAACTAAATTTATTATTATTACTAATACTATTATTAATTATTTGGCCCACGAGTCATGAGCCCTATGTCAATGTGAGCATTTCCCTTTTATTTCAGTTTCTGTTCAGAATTTTGTTGAGTAGCCTACAAACTGGAAAGCCTTCAGTGGCTTCAGTCTCTCATCAATCAATTAGTGTATAGTGTATACTGATACTGTATAAATTTAATTATAATAAATAGTAATAGTATGCTAGCAAATTAATACTTTAATATTAATAATTAATAGTTAATTATTAATATTAATAGTAATAGGCTTTAAATGAAAATTGAAAACAATTTTTAAAAATAATCCCAGATATTAATAAAATGCCTTAAATGGTAAGGCATGTAATCAGGTAAGTATATAATATAAGTAATAAAAGTGGTAGTAGTAAGATTATAATATATAAGTAGAACAAGAAGTGTCAGTCTCTGTCACTACAGTTACTGACTACTCTACAGACTGTCACACAATGACAACCACGACCACAGTGTCCACAGTGATTCAAAGTCTTAACGATTCGATTCATTTACTAATAAATTAATTTATTTATGGAACATCAGGCATAATTAAGCTTGAATAAAGTACCTAGCCTAAATAAAAATATGCAGGCTTACCCCTGGATATTCATCTGAATTGTAATCTTCTGTGTCAGCCATAGATAGTTGCTTAGTTTTCTTATTAGCCAGTAACTTTATAACATACCACTTATAAAAATGTTTAAAATTAATAACAATTTTGGACCGTGCTCTTTGCGTGAAATTGTTGATCCAAATTTTGTACTATCAACATTAGCGTGCTATTTTTGTGTGCGTACCGGTCTCTCTAAAAGCCAAAATATAGCGAAGGCGAGACAGTGGTTTTTCAAAGAGCTAGGACGAGACAGTGGTTTTTAAAAGAGCAAGGGGAAAGACAGTGGCTTTTAAAAGAGCAAGGGGCGAGACGTCGGTTTATAAAAGAAAAAGGGCGAGACAATGGTTTTTACATGCATTACGGCACAAAAGAGGGGAAAGGAAGTTGACGCTGATTTGCGTAGGGGGTGGAGACATTGTCAAAAGGCGAAAATAAACTCGACATTAATATCACCTGGTCTTTAATACCACATACATATCAAGAATCTGCTCAAAATTAAAATAAAAGACGTCAGAATAATCAACTCACGGACCGCGAGACATTAAAATAATTAAAGAGAAGAGAAAGGTAGACCTGAAAACTATTTGACATAAAATTGTTTCTTTGATGAATGTTTCAATTTTTATAATAATAACTAGGGAATATAGGGCGCCTACGGCGCCCACTTTTTTCAAAATCCCAAGAAACTTATCCTTGTTTGATAAATACGAAATATGAAACTTGGGGGCCGTCCATAAAGTACGTCACGCTCCAGAGGGGGGAGGGGGTGTAAGAAAGTGTGACAGTTTGTGACAGGGGGAGGGGGGGGGTCCGGCCATGTGTGATGCACGTGTTTTGTATTAAATTTTAATTATTTTGTTAATAAAAAACAAAAAATTTGTTCAAAAGTGTGACGTACTGTTTCCAAGATTTGTGACAGGGGGAGGGGGGGAGTTAAAAATGGTCAAAATAGCGTGACGAACTTTATGGACGGCCCCTTGCTGAAATTTACACAAAGTATTTTATAATTATAAATCCCCAAATCCTGTTTTTATGGCTTGAGAACGAGTATATACCGTATATATAGACTGTAACATCTGATGTGCAATACCATTTAATCGCTGCACCACAAAGCACCGGTACTGATATATTTAATAATGCGTTGTTCTTGAGAAAATTTAGGTGAAAAGATAAGAATTTTTAATTTATTTTAAACTCATTTTGAAATTTAATTTACAATACTGTGAGACATATTACTATTAACTTGTGTGGCCTACAAAATATTATTTTTAGTATCTTAAACTTCAGTTAAAAAAAAATTCAAATAAAAAATAAATTTTAAAATTGATTCTAATTATACTCAGGTAAACTTTTAAATTAATATATTAAGTTTAATCTATATGTTTCTTTATACTTTAACATGCGTGGGTTGTACATTTGTTTGATACAAAATATATATTTGAAAGTGGCACGCCACTTGACTTCGATCCCTTTAATTAGGGATACAATTTCATACAATGACAACGAAATACAATAATTTTCGAAGCAGTTGTTTAACACTATATCCAAATCAAAACAAAATCACGTCTCTATTTTATATTATTTTTCGATTTCTAATGTTTCATAAGATTGTAACTTGAACGTAGAAACAAAATCAACATAATTAAAATTGACTTTGGGGCCGTCCAGAAAGTACGTCACGCTCCAGAGGGGGGGGAGGGGGTGTAAGAATGTGTGACACTTTGTGACACCGGGGAGGGGGGGTCTGGCCATGTGTGACATCACGCTGTTTTATATTAAATTTTGATTATTTTGTTAATAAAAAGCAACATTTTTGTTCGAAAGTGTGACGTACTTTGGGTCCGAGATGTGTGACAGTTTGTGACAGTGGGAAAGGTAAAAATGGTCAAAAATAGTGTGACGTGCTTTATGGACGGCCCCTTTATTACTCCCATAATCATAGAAAAATCATTGCATATAATTCTTTTTTTATCATTGGTAAAAATGTGGCCAATTATTTGACACCTTTTATTGTCAAGCCAGTGTGGCAAACATCATAATGAAGCAACAAAAGCTGGAGGAGGTACAAAGCTTCAAATTCTCAAGAGCCATCATATCTAGAAATGGTACCTGAGAGGCTGAAAATCGAGCAAGAATTTGGTCGGCAATGGCAGTTGTGACGAAATTAATAAAAATATGGAAAAGAAAAACATTAGCCTTCCAAGGCTCAGGCTATACAGAGCTCTCGTTAAAACTATTGTCCTGTATGGATGTGAGACCTGAACATTAATGGCAGCCACTGAAAGCAAGCTGCAGGCATTGAAAACAAGCGGCAGGCATTTTAAACAAAATGCGTAAGAAATATTCTCCAGATCACTTATCTAGAGCACAAGACCAATGAGTATTTCTGGGACATGATAAACTCCATTGCAGTTCGCCAAGAAAACAATTATAGCGACAATTAAGAGACGCAAGCTGGAATGGTTCGGTCATTTGTTGCGACATAATAGCCTGACAAAAATCACCCTTCAAGGCATTGTAGAATGAAGAAGTTGCCAGGGGAAAAGTTGGCTTGACAACATAAAAGATTGGACAGGACTGAGGTTGAATGAATTACTGGCCGCCGCTCAAGATAAGCAAATGTGGAAATCGATGTCTGTTAATGTGTCCATGCGCCACAACGACCGCAAAGATCACGGGACTGATGATGATGATGATTGTCATGCAAGATTTTAAGAAATAAATTCATAGTTCCATCCCTTGATGATGAAGAACATAGTTGAAATAATGTATTAACGACCCACGACTAGGGCTGTCAAATATTGTTGAAAAAGGCTGTCCAGGTACCCGTCCAAATTTTGAACGGGTACCCGTTCGAAACACCGCATAATTTTCGCCGTCATGACCGCTATACAATGCAAACTAGCCACCATCCATGCACCTCATTTCATATCGTAGCCAGCGGCATGCTTCCAGTAGCATACTACAATGTACCCTCACCTATTTGCGGTTCCTCATTAGCGGCCTCGCTTATTTGCGGTTTAGGCTCTTAACCTATCGCATCGCACTGTACTGTGCTGTGCTTAGTGTATTTATCTGTCTAAGTTTGCCTTTAAATTTGCTCCATTTCCTGTCAATTCTAATACACATGTTCTACGCATAGAAAATTATAACTTTAAGTTACATTAATGAAGAATGGGTCAGAGCCGTCTTTACACCAGTTTGGGCCCCCGGGCAAAGAAATGATGTTGGGCCCCTTCCCCGCAGGAATAAAAAATAAATATACATAATATATATAAATAAACATATTCCCATAGGGCCCCTATCCTCGTGGGCGGCGGGCAAATGCCCAACGGGCCTATGCGTTAAGACGGCCCTGATATGGGTAACTATGCAATGCGTTGTTACTGTCCTCCTGTACTTACATTTCTTTTTTTTTAAATTAAAATATTATTGCAGTACAAAATTAAAATGTGTTTACATTATCATTACTACATTAGTGAAATACTTTAGTGAAATACAAACCTGCATGCAATGCTACTACACTATTACTGTAAAAATGAGTGAGAGTGTCTTTATAAAGTGTTTATAAAGCATTTAGTACCGTATATAATCTCATAAATAGGCGTTTTAAAACTGCATCCAATATTCGCGGTTTCTCGCCATTCGCGACTAGTAAGGGTATACCGTAATGTGAGAATTAAAGCACCAAAAAGTTCACTATACTGGGGTAGAGCTAAAGTTGGTTCATCAACATCCACTTTATGCATAGCGGCCAGACGGCTTTTGATCGTGTTGGTGGTGCCACCCTTCACTGACAAAATCACATCACAAAGATATACATTTGCGGTGTCTCTGTGCACTCGCCTGTCGACACGAGCGACGTTTTATACTCATCTTACACTGTTGGTAACTATCTATCATCTAATATATGATAATTTAAAAAAACCCGTAAAAAACGTTTTTGACTATAAATACTTTATTTATGAGATATAACTAAAAGTATGTTCATTCGTTCGTTCGTCCCGTCGATTCGACGAGGTCCACTCTAGCCATCCGAGGGTTGCTGGGGCTGGCTCTGTCTGTGCGTGCGTAGATGGCCGATGAGGCCGATCCTTGCACGGAAGGTTCGGGAACAGAAGGGACACGGGACTAGTGGGACATCTCCTGGAGGGTTGACAGCATGGGCCTTTCGGGCTTGCCTCTTCTTTTCTGCGGCGGTAATCCGGTTTGCCTCGCATGACTTGGCACCTTCGTGGATGGAAGAGCGCCAGGTGGATCGGTCCATTGCAGCTCGTTCCCACGTGTCTGGGTAGATGGCAAATGGTTTCAGTGTGTCTTAGAAGCGTTTCTTTTGCCCACCGTGGGACCGCTGGCCATGCTGGAGCTCGCCATAGAAGATTCTCTTTGGCAGTCTCTCGTCTGGCATTCGGACCACGTGTCCCTGTCCAGCGAAGCTGGGACTGCATCAGGAGGGTGAAGATGCTTGGGAGACCTGCCTTGGTCAGTACCACTGTGTCTGGAATTTTGTCTGCCACTTTATGCCGAGGATCTTCCTGAAGCTTGTTATATAAAAGTGGATAAGCAGTCCAAGTTTCACACGCATATAGCAGTGTGGGGAGCAGCACTACCCTGTACACTTTCAGCTTGGTCTGGATGGTAATGCCTCTTCTGTTCCAGACAGTTGGGTACAACCTGCCGAAAGTGGAGCTGGCTCTGGCAATTCTGACGTTCACTTTGTCATCGATGGTGACATTTTGAAACAGTGTGCTGCCTAGGTATGTGAACCGGTGCACTGTGTTGAGTCTCTGGCCGTTGACAGTGATTTTGGGCTCAAAGTAAGGTCCTCCAGGTGCGGGCTGATGGAGGACCACAGTCTTCTTAGTGTTGATTACGCATCGCACGACAATAAAAAATCCAATATTGTATTTATGTCTCATATATAAAGGATTTATAGTAAAAAAAAACAAACTTATACAGTCTGCCTGCTAAATTTCAGCTCGATTTGATCACGGAAAAAGGGTTATAAAAACATGTTTAACATAGTGCGCACAGCGAGACAGATTAGCAATTAATAGCATTTACATTTACGGATGGGGAATATATTTTAATAAAGTATCGTCGATATAATACGCACCGCATAGCGCGACAGGAAAGTATTTAAAAGGTTTTTCAATATAATTCGCACCGCGACACTCTAGCACAAAAATTAAAATGCTACATAGCGATAAATGGAGATAATCTAAAAATTCATTAATTTAATTACAGTACATTTGATCGAGGAAATGGGTTGAAAAATTGATCCAAAGTCGTTTCGGCAAGGGCTCAGACACCACAAGTTAATTTAAAGGATTTAAAATGTGCGTGCGTCGGTCATCGCTATGCAGGATAACTCTTCATTTTAACAAATAAAATTTTTAAAATAGAACTATAACATTTTGGTGTCGAGATTAACATAGCGTGTTGTGTTTCTCGCCGTAAAATATATGACGTGACGTCATAGTTTGAGCTTATATTAATTTGTGAAAAGGGAGCGATGTAAAAAGAGCCGTGGTATAATAGGCTATAATTTAAATTTAAAAAAAATGTTTATACCAAACTTTGTGTGTTTGTGTATACTTACGTGTGTGTGCGTCTGTGTGTATAAGTATGTGTGAGCGCTACTGTGTGTGTGGGAGTGTGTGCGTCTGTGTGTATAAGTATAAGTGTGTGTGAGCGCTAATGTGTGCGCGTGTGTGTCGGGGAAATGTGTTTATGTTTGATGTGATTTTAATGGGACGAAACGGGTTATTTTATAGTCTCCTATGTTCTGCTTCTAATATTTCATATACCACAAGAGTTCTTCAATAGTAACTGCGATTGTTTTAAGACGATTGCCACACCATGGATCGCCGCAACCGAAAATAAAGATAGAAAAGAACTTACCGGTGCTTTCTAAGGAGAAATTTTGATTGTGTGTAGTACTGGACAACTCACACTGTGTCATAACAATAGTTGTAATGAAGTGGAAGCTGTTAAAAAGTAAAAGTATTTAGTAGTTTTCTTTTCTCTCATCAGGTACAGTGACACTGATAAATTTTGTCATGACAAGTTGTGTCACGATCAGTGATTTGATATTAAAATCCCTTTAAAACCAACAAAAAATTCATGTAAGTGTTTTAACATTGTTCCATCTGAGATTTTTCATGCATTGTACTAAATTAATTTATTTTGCTTAAAAAGTATGTACACGTTAACTTACTTTTTATCTTTTTAAATTAATATTTAAATATCTTTTTTTCCATTATAGTTATTAAAAAAATATATTCATTGCAATATTAGGGGCCGTCCATTAAGTACGTCACGCTCCAGAGGGGGGGAGGGGAGGTAAGAAAGTGTGACAGTTTGTGACAGGGGGAGGGGGGGGTCCGGCCACGTGTGACGTCATGCTGTTTTATATTAAATTTTGATTATTTTGTTATTAAAAAACAAAATTTTTGTTCGAAAGTGTGACGTACTTAGCGTTAGTCATTCCATTTTTATTGTGGCTCTAACGTGAGTGAGATCCCATGCCCCTCAGCTTGCGGGGCGAGCGCACTATTGACTTCGCTATCCATACAAGCCTTTAAATCTTTCCACAACATGTCCTGATTTAAAAAAAAATTAACGTAAAGAAACTGACATCTGATCAATTCTAGATATATCAATGGTTGAATCAATAATTAAAGAAAAGAATTGTGCAGACTTAACTTCATTATCAATTGTCGCCGATAATTCAGATACGAGTGATTGATTTAAGCCATATATTACAGTTTCATCATTTTAAATACGATATTTAGCAAGCAGTTTGGTGTTGATTAGAAGTTTCGTGTTTAGCAATCTTTTTTTTCTGCTCTAGTGACACCTTTTTAGTGTTCATCGAGGGCGTCTTTAGGGGGCGCCATTTTAGACCCAACAGGGGCGCGGGGGGGGCAAGCCGCCCCCCCCTGCCCTATAGCTAAATCCGCCACTGGCGAGACAGTGGTTTTTCAAAGAGCTAGGACGAGACAGTGGTTTTTAAAAGAGCAAGGGGAAAGACAGTGGCTTTTAAAAGAGCAAGGGGCGAGACGTCTGTTTTTAAAAGAGCAAGGGCGAGACAGTGGTTTTTACATGCATTACGGCACAAAAGAGGGGAAAGGACATTGACGCTGATTTGCGTAGGGGGTGGAGACATTGTCAAAAGGCGAAAATAAACACGAAATTATTATCACCTGGTCTTTAATACCACATACATATGAAGAATCTGCTCAAAATTAAAATAAAAGACGCCAGAATAATCAACTCACGGACCGCGAGGACATTAAAATAATTAAAGAGAAGAGAAAGTGTAGACCTGAAAACTATTTGACATAAAATTGTTTCTTTGAATGTTTCAATTTTTATAATAATAACTAGGGAATATAGGGCGCCTACGGCGCCCACATTTTTCAAAAGCCCAAGAAACTTATCCTTGTTTGATAAATACGAAATATGAAACTTGGGGGCCGTCCATAAAGTACGTCACAGCTCCAGAGGGGGGAGGGGGTTGTAAGAAAGTGTGACAGTTTGTGACAGGGGGAGGGGGGGGGTCCGGCCATGTGTGACGTCACGTGTTTTGTATTAAATTTTAATTAATTTTGTTAATAAAAAACAAAAATTTTGTTCAAAAGTGTGACGTACTTAGGTCCAAGATTTGTGACAGGGGAGAGGGGGGAGTTAAAAATGGTCAAAATAGCGTGAGGTACTTTATGGACGGACCCCTTGCTGAAATGTACACAAAGTATTTTATAATTATAAATCCCCAAATCCTGTTTTTACGGCTTGCGAACGAGTATATACGGTATATATAGATGGTAACATCTGATGTGCAATACCATTTAATCGCTGCACCACAAAGCACCGGTACTGATATATTTAATAATGCGTTGTTCTTGAGAAAATTTAGGTGAAAAGATAAGAATTTTTAAATTTATTTTAAACTCATTTGAAATTTAATTTACAAACTGTGAGACATATTACTATTAACTTGTGTGACCTACAAAATATTCTTTTTAGTATCTTAAACTTTAGTTTAAAAAAAATTCAAATAAAAAATAAATTTTAAATTTGAATCTAATTATACTCAGGTAAACTTTTAAATTAATATATTAAGTTTAATCTATATGTTTCTTTAAACTATAACACTATCACATAATGTAGAGCTAGTTGATAGCAAAATATATATTTGAAAGTGGCACGCCACTTAACTTCGATCCCTTTAATTAGGGATACAATTTCATACAATGACAACGAAATACACTAATTTTCGTAGCAGTTGTTTAACACTATATCCAAATCAAAACAAAATCACGTCTCTATTTTATGTTATTTTTCGATTTCTAATGTTTCATAAGATTGGTAACTTGAACGTAGAAACAAAATCAACATAATTAAAATTGACTTTGGGGCCGTCCAGAAAGTACGTCACGCTCCAGAGGGGGTGAGGGGGTGTAAGGGGGTGTGACACTTGTGACACCGGAGAGGGGGGGTCTGGCCATGTGTGACATCACGCTGTTTTATATTAAATTTTGATTATTTTGTTAATAAACAAGCAACATTTTTGTTCGAAAGTGTGACGTACTTTAGAGTCCGAGATGGTGTGACAGTTTGTGACAGTGGGGAGGGGGGGAGTTAAAAATGGTCAAAAATAGTGTGACGTACTTTATGGACGGCCCCTTTAATTACTCCATAATCATAGAAAACAATCATTGACTATAATATAATTCTTTTTATCATTGGTAAAAATGTGGCCAATTATTTGACACCTTTATTGTCAAGCCAGTGTGGCAAAAATCATAATGAAAGCAACAAAAGCTGGAGGAGGTACATAGCTTCAAATTCTCAAGAGCCATCATATCTAGAAATGGTACCCGAGAGGCTGAAAATCGAGCAATAATTGGGTCGCGCAATGGCAGTTGTGACGATATTAATAAAAATATGGAAACGAAAAACATTAACTTCCAAGGCTCATGCAGGCTATACAGAGCTCTCGTTAAAAACTATTGTCCTGTATGGATGTGAGACCTGAACATTAATGGCAGCCACTGAAAGCAAGCTGCAGGCATTGAAAACAAGCGGCAGGCATTTTAAACAAATGCGTAAGAAATATTCTCCAGATCACTTATCTAGAACATAAGACCAATGAGTATGTCTGGGACATGATAAACTCCATTGCAGTTCGTCAAGAAACCATTATAGCGACAATTAAGAGACGCAAGCTGGCATGGTTCGGTCATGTGTTGCGACATGATAGCCTGACAAAAATCACCCTTCAAGGCATTGTAGAATGAAGAAGTTGCCAGGGGAAAAGTTGGCTGACAACATAAAAGATTGGACAGGACTGAGGTTGAATGAATTACTGGCCGCCGCTCAGATAAGCAAATGTGGAAATCGATGTCTGTTAATGTGTCCATGCGCCACAACGACCGCAAAGATCACGGGACTGAAGATGATGATGATTGTCATGCAAGATTTTAAGAAATAATTCTTATAGTTCCATCCCTTGATGATGAGAGACATAGTTGAAATAATGTAATTAACGACCCACGAATGGCTGTCAAATATTGTATGAAAAAGGCTGTCCAGGTACTGTCCAAATTTTGAAACGGGTACCCGTTCGAAACACCGCATAATTTTCGCGTCATGACCGCTATAAATGCAAACTAGCACCATCCATGCACCTCATTTCATATCGAAGCCAGCTGATGCTTCCAGTAGCATACTACAATGTACCCTCAACCTATTTGCGGTTCCTCATTAGCGGCTACGCTTATTTGCGGTTTAGCTCTTAATTATCGCATCGCACTGTACTGTGACTGTGCTTAGTGTATTATCTGTCTTAGTTTGCCTTTAAATTTTCCCCATTCCTGTAATCTAATACACATGTTCTAGCATAGAAATTATTACTTTAAGTTACATTAATGAAGAATGGGTCAGAGCCGTCATTTACACCAGTTTGGGCCCCGGGCAAAGAAATGATGTTGGGCCCCTTCCCCGCAGGAATAAAAAATAATTTATACATAATGTATATAAATAAACATATCCCATAGGGCCCATATCCTCGTGGGACCCGGGCAAATGCCCAACGGGCCTATGCGTTAAGACGGCCCTGAATTAATGGGAAACATATGCAATGCGTTGTTACTGTCACTGCTGTACTTACATTTCTTTTTTTTAAAAATTAAAATATTTTGCAGTACAAAATTAAAATGTGTTTACATTATCATTACATACATTAGTGAAATACTTTAGTGAAATACAAACCTGCATGCAATGCTACTACATATTACTGCATAATGGTGAGAGTGTTCTTATAATGTGTTTAGAAAGCATTAGTTACCGTATTATATCTCATTAATAGGCGTTTTAACTGCATCAATATTCGCGGTTTCTCGCCATTCGCGACTAGTGAGGGTATACGTAATGTGAGATTTTAAAGCACCAAAAAGTTCCCTATACTGGGTAGAGCTCTAAAGTTGGTTCATCACATCACTTTATGCATAGCGGCCAGACGGGCTTTTGATCATGTTGGTGGTGCCACCCTCACTGACAAAATCACATCACAAAGATTGCATTTGCGGTGTCTCTGTGCACTCGCCTGTCGATCACGAGCGACGCTTTTATACTCATCTTACACTGTTGGTAACTATACTATCATCTAATATATGATAATTACACGTAAAAAACAACCTTTTTGACTATAAATACTATATTTATGAGATATAACTAAAGTTTATGTTCATTCGTTCGTTCGTCGTACGATTCGACGAGGACCACTCTAGCATCCGAGGGTTGCTGGGGCTGGCCCTGGCTCTGTCTGTGCGTGCGTAGATGGCGATGAGACCGATCCTTGCACAGAAGGTTCGGGAACAGTAGGACACGGGACTAGTGGGACATCTCCAGGAGGGTTGACAGCATGGCTTTCGGCTTGCCTCTTATTTTCTGCGGCGGTATACCGGTTTGCCTCCGCATGACTTGGCACCTTCGTGGATGGAGAGCGCCACGTGGATCGGTCATTGCATGCTCGTTCCCACGTGTCTGGTAGATGGCAAACGGTTTCAGTGTGTCTTAGTAGCGTTTCTTTTGCCCACCGTGGGACGCTGGCCTGCTGGAGCTCGCCCATAGATAGTTCTTAGTGGCAGTCTCTCGTCTGGCATTCGGACCACGTGTCCTGTCAGCGAATGGGACTGCATCAGGAGGGTGAATGCTTGGGAGACTGCCTTGGTCATGTACCACTGTGTCTGGAATTTTGTCCTGCACTTTATGCCGAGGATACTTCCTGAGGCTTGTTATAAAAGTGGATAAGCTTTCTAGCATGGCGCTGGATTACAGTCCAAGTTTCACACGCATATAGCATTGTGGGAGCAGCACTTAACCCTGTACACTTTCAGCTTGGTCTGGATGGTAATGTCTCTTCTGTTCCAGACAGTTGGGTACAACCTGACGAAAGTGGAGCTGGCTCTGGCAATTCTGACTGTTCACTTTGTACGTAACGAAGTGAAATTTTGAAACAGTGTGCTGCTAGGTATGTGAACCGTTGCACTGTGTTGGTCTCTGGCCGTTGACAGTGATTTTGGGCTCAAAGTAAGGTCCTCCAGGCGCGGGCTGATGTAGGACCACAGTTTCTTAGTGTTGATTTACGCATCGCACGACATAAAAAATCCAATATTGTATTTATGTCTCATATATAAAGGATTTATAGTACAAACTTATACAGTCTGCCTGCTAAATTTCAGCTCGATTGTGATCACGGAAAAAGGGTTATAAAAACATGTTTAACATAGTGCGCACAGCGAGACAGATTAGCAAATTATAGCATTTACATTTACAGATGGGGAATATATTTTAATAAAGTATCGTCGATATATACGCACCGCATAGCGCGACAGGAAAGTATTTAAAAAGGTTTTCAATATAATTCGCACCGCGACACTATAGCACAAAAATTAAAATGCATACATAGCGATAAATGTAGATAATCTAAAAATCATTAATTTTATTACAGTACATTTGATCGAGGATGTGGGTTGAAAATTGATCCAAAGTCGTTTCGGCAAGGGCTCAGACACCACAGTTAATTTAAAGGATTTAAAATGTGCGTGC